>JAMKCH010055331.1:0-48380 GCA_023653785.1 Ophioderma brevispina | reverse complement strand
TGATGTTTGTTTGCTTGGTGAAAATGGGCTGAAATGCTGTTATAGTGTGTCCAAGAAATCATGTAAAGGCGGTTGAGTGTGGGCCACTTGTTAAAGTATTACCTTTGGTGCATGTCATCTGTTTAAACCACAGGTGTATATACGACAGAAAATCTAAGCATGCTCTACAAGACTAGTTAGGATAGCATACGACTTCAAAACTTACACATTGATGTCTTAAAATCTCTGAAACGTTCTTGGTAGGTGCTATAAAACCTTTGTTATAAAATTCGGGATCAGGAATTTTTGTAATACATGCTCTATGGTACTGTTAAACTATACATAATTGTTCCCTACATCAACAAACATATTCACCTCAAACTTTGGAATTGAGCATTTTAGGTGACTATCTTTAGTTCTAGTTGACTATTTTCAAAATTTTAATACACCAAAAATTATATTTCGAAATCTCTGAGTCGGCCTTTATTTTGCGTTTCACGCAAAAATAAATGGATTGCTTGTGTCTTGCTAAGAAACTGAACAATTGGTTATATTGTTAGGCCTACTTTTATGAAAAATGAATATATGAATAAAACCAACCACATAACAAATAATAACAAGCACTGACGCAGGTAATAACAATCTGTACCCTGTCCTTTCCTGTCTGCCCGACTCAGAGATTTCCTGAGGAGGGCGCCCTCAATTTCCAAAAAATAGTGTTTTCGATGTAAGTAATGCTTGTCCATATACTAATCACTTAGTGAAATTGCCTAAGCTTAAATCGAATTCCTTCTTATAAAATCACACACTGTGTTATAAAAAATCACGGATCCGGAATTTTTGTTATACACAGTATCTATGGGAGTAATACTACACATTAAGTTAGGCATTCAAAAACGAAAATCCGATTCATCTCCAACGTTGGAATTAAAATGTGCATTGTAGTGTTACTAAGCTTTAGTCAATTGACTATTTTTCATTATTACACAAAAAAATAATTATTTGAAATCTCTGAGTCAGACTTAAACCTATTCGATATTATTAAATTGGGTCCATTTATTTTTCGGTAGGCTGGGGAGTTGTGAAGACGATTGTGTTTATTTATAGCAGCTTCAATGACACATCCGCCGTTTCTTTTCGAAAAAAAATCCCTCGAATTGAGCTATTTTTGAAGTAAATTATCTCAAGGGAGGCATAGATAATTCCTGATTTCAATGTCTTCCGCACTGTTAAAAATGTTCCTAATTTTACCAGACTTTACCTTTTAAATTAAGGTAAACCCCAATTATTCAGTAATCTTCACGCTTTATTTATTACCTATACCTAACATAAAATTACAATTTGGAAGCAGAAAAATGTAAATAAACAGTGGCTAAAGAATAATACTACACATTTTGAAAAAAGGTAGTATTTATACGCTGACCGTGATTATATTTTCCTTAATAATACGTTCTTTTGTAACTTACTTGTTTTTAATGTAAGAATACGAACTATGAAAATCGTTTTACCTATAAAATGTGTTAAATAACGTCGTAAGTAACGTCATTAAAAAATGCAAAATCTTATTTTCCCTATCATTTTTAAAAATAGTTTTAAGAACTCTTTTCCTCCTTTTTGTATTATATTTAGTTTAATTTGAAAAAAGTAGTACACACACACATGTATATTTAATTTTAGCATCTGTTATCAGTAAAGTCATGTAGTGTAGTGGATAAGGTTTAGGACTTGTAATCTTAAGATCCTGGTTCGAATCTATGTAAGGTACATGTATTAAGTTTATTCATATGATGATTAAAGTATTTGGTGACATTAGAATGTGTACATTACCATATAAAAGAAAGTGTATACGGTCATGTGCCATGAATTGGGGCCTTTTGCGTTACATACTCTAAAATAAAAAATTATGCATGCTTTCACAGTCAAATGCATGTATCTCAATAACGAAGTGTCGGACACAAACAAAAGTATATATATTTTTAAAGCTGAGATTGTAAGGAAGACGAATGTCTAAATTGTTGATCAGTATACAGGGTGTCGTAAAAGTCATATAGGGTGTAACAAAAATAAATTGGTACAAAAAGTGTGTGATTTGATTGCTTTGTTATTTCTTACCCTCTGCATTATTTTCAATCACGCAACTTAAGATGTGCAGAGGATACTCCAGGCTTTCATACAATGCAAACTTGTAATACAAAATTATCTTGTCCAACTGACATACAGGGTGCGGAAAAAAGCACACTATTTAAAGGTAAAATTTACACATACTAATGGTCTACCTCATTTGAATTGCCTTTTCACCAATATTTTAGCATTCCTAATGGTTTCTTTAGTTCCCACACCCAGCTAAACAAAAGCGGAGTAGGAAATGTAAAATACAGGGTGATCCAAATTACAAATCGGTGAATAAATATTATGGATGCCAAACCACAAGGACATGCAAAATAATTGTACATACATGTGTATGCTCCCCAGATTTTAAGAGTTCAGTTGCCATGACACTTTAATGCAGATTATGCAGTAGTAGAGTGTGGCTTGTAATGAACATAAAACATACAGGGTGGCACATAATTAACATAATTTACAGCAACAATTACTAGTACGGTACACCGGTAATTAATATAACAACTTTGTCATAAAATTAAACCTCTGTGCATCTATGTAATTTAATGCACTTGAACATTTGTATTCCCTGGCGTATGGACGGTCATGCCTATAACTTCCCACAATTGATTTTTTTACCTTTACCAATCCATCTGATACCAAAACCATCTGATACCAAATATATACTAGAACTATATGGTGGTCACTGTGCACCTAACAGTGTTATTAAGTCAAAGGTCATGACATCTTCTACCTACACTGTACATATATAAATAATGAAAGAGCAAAGTAAAATTAATGAAATACCTTTTCCGCGGAAAATTTGGTGCCAGCAAACACAAAATGGAGCACGGCCTGTTTTAATTAACATTTACTATTTCGATTGTTTACGTTTAATTAATCGAGTATAATTAATTATAATAATTTAATTAATCAAAGTTAGATTAATTTTGAAGCCAGTTGATTTCTGGAAACAATGATGTATAAACCACTTCAGTACCACACTGGGTTATGAAGATACAGCAAAATACACAACAAGAAAGTGCATAAAGTCCAAATTCCCTATATACCTTACTACATGCCTCCACCGTAGGATCCTCCACCGTACATATGCCGTAGGATCCTCCACCCCAGACACTACTTCACTCAAAATGGTTTTGTGAAAAAAGTATACTTGGTAGAGAGAAGAAATTTTACACAAGTGTTGTCAGATAAATTACCTACAAAATGAGACATAAACTAGCCCAATACCATGCTCAGTTCCAATTCTACAGGACAAAATGTGACGAAAAAATGTTTAAAATGTAACGCCTCCACCCTTTTAGTATACCCCAACTCATGGCGCATGACCATAAACTGGTTTAAATCTTTATTTCTTCCCGTTTTCCATTTGTTTATTGCTTTTTTTCCCTCAAAATTGTTTGCCTGAAATATAACTTTTTTTACAAACACGTGGTAACGTAAATACAACGTTTGTATGATGCCATAGCTACAACGTGAAAATTTGGTCAGAGGATTGTAATAGCGGTTTAATTCTTAATATTATTTAAACAAGTCAACAACCAACAATAACGTTGAAGCTGAGATTTTACGCCGTTATTTTACGTTCCCTGCAAAGGTTTCGTATTTTTACGGCTCCAGTTATTTTACGTTCTGCATGTAGTGAGTCCCAGCTGCCAGTCAAATGCCTGTTTTTTTACAGGTTTATTTTTAACAGTGCGGCTTTCTCGTTCATTTTGCTTGTTTGGTTTTGGTTAATGGTTATCGATTAAAAACAAATAATCAAAAAGGAAGTCAAAACAAAATAAAATATAAATTCGCCTTTCATTTTTGTTTGAATTTAATGAGCCCGGAATGAGTAAGTACAAGACTTGCCAAAAAAAATAGTCTTAATTGATGAATTGATGTTGAATTGTTGTGATAGACATGTATCTAACCTTCGAACTGTCATTCCTCAGATTTCGCATTTCGCGTTTACATTACATGCGTTACCATGGTTACCAAGAAGAAATCTTGTTCGCTATCAATAGAAAGTTTCTACCAAGTGATCAATGTGCATGCACGATGTATGTGCATGATTGATTACAAATAGGTAAAAAATGGACTTTGGCCTACAATTGATTGATATTATTTGAGATTTCAAAATGCCTGCAAGCTCAGCCAAACAAGTGACAAAAATATCATCCAAGGTTTTTTTATTCTCAGGAGTCATTAAACGTGTGAGTTTAACAATTTTCCTTGGCAGAAAATAATAGTGAAAGATTGAAATGTCGCATGCTGTGAGAAAAGAGACCTGGAAACACATTATTTTGTGTTTTTATAAATGATTTGATGCAATGATAATTATGCCCAGTGGTGTTTGAAAAATGTAGGCCTGAGTTCACATTAAAAAATGCCCTAGAAAACGTGAACCTCTGATGGCAATAAAGGAACATGTAAAAAATGACTTTAAAACAAAGACCTTTCAGAACATCAATATGTGTCAACATAAACTTTTGCATCAAATGCAAGGAATCTAATTGATAAATAATCCGTACCATTTAGGTATCGAAATCTTCCAATGATGACTGTTCCTTATTCCAATATACACAAAGCCCATACCTAGATGGTATGATATGATACCTAAATCGTTACGTGAATGCAAAAAGGTCGTAAGTGCAATAGCTGCCATTTGTCAGAAATTCTAATCAGACATACTAGTATGCCAAGTCTTTGGTCAGTAACTCTTGAAATTGTTCTTTAGACAGCACAGTCACTGACTTAAAGAAAGATCAATCTTTCCACTGGCATTGTTTAATTTCTACTTTTTATCAATGATACAGAATCCTTGAATGACACCAGAGATGAATCCACCAAGAAGTTACATTAATTTTGCATAATATAAATGTCAAGTTGTAATTCAAAATACTGGTAACTTTTCAGATGAAGGAATTAAAGTCGTGCTGAAATACCCATGTACTTCTACAGAAGAGACAGTATTTTAAGCTAAAAAAGGGCAGCGACATTTCACTCTTTCGGAGTGTAGTGCAATGAAAACTTGTTCTTATTCGATCCTTTCCAGTATAAATATAATTCAATCTCTTTTGAAAAGTGAAATTCATCCCTTTTAGAGTGTAATTAACTTTTTATTTTTTTATTTATTTGAAATTACATCTTTACATCGGTGGCACACACCTAATAGGTGGTGCATTCATAACAAAAATGAACACAAACAGAACAATACGACAGTACGACTACAATTTGAAAATTTTACATAAAGTATTACGTAAGCACCAAGCACATCTGAGATAATTTTTGCAGAATGAATCAAATAGCTAATGTTTTCGCAATGCTCATCATCAAAGCGATCGGTGTTACCAAGAGTAAACATCAGTTTCGTATTCAAATCACCAGCAATAAACATTAACCAAATATGATTGTAATTATTGGTGCATAGACGTGATTCAAGCTTTACAAATTGATTCTTCAGTACGAATATCACTTAGAGAATTGCATGAGAAAAGGAAATGGAAAATATCCTCAGTACCGTTGTTACACAGTGAGCAAGAACCATCATTATCTGTCCAACGGGAGATTCTACTATTCAGAGCTAGTGTGTTGGATCTTGCCTTAAAGGTCCCAGGAAATGAGATGATAAACCTACTCCAAATCTTTACGGGGCATTCCATTCCAATAAACAGGTCCACAAAAAAGAATACACTACCAGTGACATCATTAGTGAAACTATTAATTTTCAGTCAGTGCCATGAATAGATTCACACCAGTCATCTGGAATTTTCTATTACGCTCTGAAAAATTAATAGTTTCACTAATGATGTCATCACCAACTAAAATATTGAATGCTTTCTCGTCCCTCCTTGCAGACTTGACACAAACCACATCAATTCTATTTGCATTTCCTGGGCCCTTTAAATTTTAAGGTAACACCTTGAAAGTTAGTCTTGTCAAGAAAATATGTTTCCGTATTGTGAGAAGATTTTAACATAAAATAATTGTAGCCTATAATGAGGATTTCTGTCTGGCTTGATCAAGTAGCTTAATAGAATCTATATTCATAATAAGATCATTACATATTTCCAACGATTCTGGGTGGGCGGGGTAATATTATACATATGCTCCATACCACATAAATTCAAAGTTGATGCAACATGGTCTAACCAGCTCCATTTCATACTACACTTAAGGCGTATGTAAAACCCCGGGGGGGGGGGGGTACTCAGTGGAAAAGGGTAGGTACATATGTGCCGCCGATATGGGTCACATTTTCACGCCTTACTATAACAATGGGTCGTTTTTCCCACCATGCTACTATAAACATGGGTCACTTTTTGAGGTCATTGCTACTATATAAATGGGTCCATTTTTCAATTTTTGGTCGCAATTTACTATGACAATGGGTCGATTTTTCCGATTTTCGCAAAAATCACAATGAAAATGGCTAATTTTCCGATTTTTGGAAAAAGTTACTATGAAAATGGGCCGATTTTGCTGAGATTACAATGAAAATGGTGCGAAATTTCAAAGCCAACTATATAAATGGGTCGAAATTTCGGAACCAACTATATAAATGGGTCGAAATTTCGGAACCAACTATATAAATGGGTCATATTTTTGTACAATTTGGTCACTATAAACATGGGTCGATTTTTTTACCCGGTGGACGCACACCCGTACCCAATTTTGGGTCGAGTACCCCCCGGGTGTAAAACATAGCATTGAAGACAAGTTTTGGCCAACGGTTGTCATTCATATTGAGCAAGCGGTTAAGATAATTAATTCTTTGGACATCTTGTATGGACAGGCCAGAGAGTGCCATCCTAAATCATCATACAAGGCTTCTGACATGTGGATCGGGGGCTATTAAAATGTCAAAAGTGAAATTATTTCAGTTGATATTCTAGACAAGTAGTTTGTACCATAAATGATAATTTCATTTTGAATGTCTTTTTAACAAGTAGGCCTATACTCCTGAATCCTGCAAGTTGATATACTGAAAACTAACGTAATGGGATAAAAACAGCGATTTCAGCCCATTACGTCATTACGGATTCGACAGTGTTTGAACACTGCTGTTTTCTTATTTTTGATTTTCGTTTTGGGAAAGGTGAAAAATAACAATGCGACTTCAATAGACTTATCCTTGACTTTTAAACTACTCCAACAAATTACAAATATTTGGACTCTTTCAGGTGGATCACTGATGGGGCCCCTCCAAGTAATAATCGATTCATGCTAAAACTGTCCGTTCCCCATCGTTTCATACCAAGTAGAGTTTGTCTTTTGGATTTGTCATGGCTCTTCCACATCGTTTGAATTTAATCACCTGGGTCGGGTGAATGGTATGGGGGAGCATATCAGTAAATAGAGTATAAAATGGTATGGGGAGAATATCTCAGATGAATCGAGTATAATCAGACAAAAAAAACAGAATATATTCTGTTGATATTTCCAATTTAAATCATAACTTCTCATTGAATCGAGAAAAGAGTTGCTCGTTCAAATGAAGCAGATAATCAACAGAACATGTGAATAGTCAAATAAACTAAAAAACTTGTTTCATTCATAAAACTAAGAAAATATACCAAAATACTGAAATATATGAATACCTCCAACCTGTTTTAAGTTAGATGTAACATGTGTGAACATCGTAAGAGCAAGTAATATATTCAAGATACCCTAATTATACCTACTTTCAATATTATACTTTATGGTATTAACTGCTAGCTGATGGCACGCAGATTTCAGAAGATATACATTTCCCTAAATTTGCAAAATTGGTTGTAGACAACTTCTACGAACGTCAGAGGTTACAAGACAAAAAGTAAGTAGAAAAAAAAGACCAAATACTAAGACTAACGTTGAAATATCTACTGCCTTATCCGGTTCTATAGGGAAATGCTAAACTTTTGTTATAAAATTTGTTCAAAATTCTAAATCATATTGTTAATAGCTCCACATTGTAAGCATTACAAATATGCAAAAAAACAAACAACACAAAAGCACGGTTAAAAAGGGTCATTTTTGAAATGTACTTGTGTCTCTATTGATTCAGCTTAAACAGGTAATCATACTATATCATGTTTATTTGTCCATTTTGATTCATGAACATGTTTTATGGTTTATTCTGGACTACTTATTGAAAAAGAAATTCATACATTGAATTTATAATCAGATATTGAAATAGTTCTGTCTGTCAAAAACATCACAACGATTCTGTTCACCTCGGAGTGAGTAGATGATTATGATGTATTGTACATACATGTCATATGGTCATACATACTGTAATGTTGTCAACATAACGCACGTAACAGTGTTCAAATTTGTAGATCACTTGAATAGTGTTCTCATAAAAAAATGCGAAACTTTGAATCATTGATGGACTCCCAGGGTATTAATTGAGAATAAAACAAGAGTTAATAATACAACAATGGAAGCATCCAAGCTGTAATTACATTTTACACCGTCCAGTCATTCACTTAAAAATGACCCAGAAACATGTGAACTCATCCATGTTTGGGATAGGGTGCGCGAAATTGTTTTGGGGCGCACCCCCTATCAATCATGGCAAAGTAGAGGTACCTGTATTATAGAATTTTAATGGTAAAAAAATCCCGTACTAAAGCCGACAATTGCCGTGGTAATTCATACAACTTACTCGCTAATACATCACCTTGGCGCTCTCGTTAATACGCTGCACTTTTATACACTCACGTAGTTGTAACTTACACTGGGGGGTTTCAAGTCTTGGATTTGACCGAAATTTACACTTTACCAAAAGCTTAATTACCTTAGGGGTTGTGGTAGTGGATCTGGTATTTGAAATTTTATAACAGCAATTATAAAGTCTAAAATTTATCAAAGACATCACACTCTGGACATACAATACATAATTGCAATGCCATTAATAGAGCCTATGGGCAGCGAGTCAATATTCAGAGAATGCGCCCCCAAAGAAGCATTTTTTTTCAACTTCAAGTGCTACTAACACTTAACCGCGAACGTCTGCATGGTTCATGTACATAGTTTTTCATTACAACATCTGATCCCTCGGAAAATTCCCCCTGCTATTAACTTTCTCTCCCTGTAAACAGTAGAGTCATTGATCTTTGGAATTTGTACAAGCTGAAAAAAACAAACTTATATACAATTATTCTGGTATAACTGTTAGGTTTTAAATTAAAACACATATGTCAACCATTGGGGGAGGAAAGCCCATTTTGAGAAGCAAAATCATAAACGTTGACCTAAAACAAGGCTTGCTTGGACTAATTTTTAAGGCATTTTTCCGCTGATTTTGATAATGCATTAAAATCGAGTTTTGAAATTTCTTTAAAAATTGAAACCTTTATACCTGAGCTCGTTACAGTCGCCCCGCAGGCTCGAAAGAGTTAATTAGACCTGTAATAAGATTGACGTTATTAATCGGACAATTCACGACAAGAGTGAAAAGAGTGGTAATGCAGTGTAGGTTTACAAGGCATCTTAGTGATCCCTAGAGAAATTTAATATTAAATTAGTAATTTAATTCGAACTCCAGCGGATTTTAGAATTGTGAAATATTTATTTTATGGCTCTCAGTGATCTTTTGTTAGCTGGGTCAAAATTATTTATCCATAAGCGAGATTGTGATGTTATTATCAATTATACGAACAATGATAAACAAAAATCTCTTTTTCGTGTTTAACGAAAATGTTGTCGACCAGGACTGGCTTAAATGAAACCATGTAATGAAAAATTAGGATCAAATGAGTAAATAGGGAAATCATTTTAATTTCTCTCAAGCACACCAGGGTAACTTAAAAACTTTAACATGGATTTGAGTGAAAACACTAACCTTAGGGGCGTTGGGCGTTCAGGCCAAAGACCACTGATAATAAAAAAATCGTGTAACACATATTTGCGTGGACATAGGGCATAGGTGTCATGTTTTTGTCTGATCAAGCCTGGTGATGAACTGATAATCGTAGCAATGACTAGGTGCTGCAGAAGAATAATTCATGATTAATTAAAAAAAAATGATCAATTTTTTAAATTATTCATAAATTACTTTTGGGACCCCTGATTTACCCGGAGTAGTATCGAGTATTTGATGGATCAGATGAAAGGGCCGTATTTTTCTCATTGTGTCACTAAATTTGAGCCCTCGATCCATTTCATCCAAAGATATAAACAAAAACCCCGCCGGTTTAGTGGTTAACCACTTTTATTAGCACAGTCTTGAATAGTGCTTGAACATGCATTATTGGTGCGTCTACCATCAAACCGCAAGTTTGGTCCCACGGTACTTGATGGGGTTAATGTGCAAGTGCCAGCTCTCATTCAGTCGAGCACACAATACACATAAATCGGGACAACCCACCTTTAATCGGCCCTCCTACGTGACATTTGACACCACTTTGTGTACCCCCATAGGGAGCCTTCGAGTCGGTGTTGATTCAAAATCTGACCAAGGTGGTGATATAGCACTTATTTTGGAACAGAAGGAAAGGAATTCTGAAGATTTCAACGAATGCCCTTTAATCGGTCCTCGTAAGCTTTGACAACCAACTACGTGTACAACCCATATGAAGTTTGGATCAGTGGTCGCTACTGACCGCAATCGGGACTGAAATGGGCCACGAGCGTTTGGCACTATTAAAAAACAAACGAATGCACTTTTAATCGTTCCACGTGCCCAATTGACCCAACTTGTGTGCAACCCATAGGAGCTTGAGTGGTTCTACTGAACTAGACTACTTGAAAGTGGGGACAATTATTGGAAATGGCAACATTTTGAAAATTCAAAGAGTCCCTCTTTAGTCGGCACCACCACGCGACGTTTAGCCCAAATTTGTGTACAAACTCCTATGGAGCTTGGGTCAGTTGTTCACCTGAGCAAATATGGTTGAAATTCGGCCATGTGTTTGGTGCTTAATCTCCAGACCCTTTTTTGCTTCTTTTAGGAGGGGTCATTATGTACGCCAGGTGGGAATGGAGGATTTGCGGGGGGAACCCGAAAAAATTTTGTAAGAGAGAGGGTGGGAACGTGAAATTTTTCATCAACGAGAAGAAGGGAAACATGAACTTTTAAATGGGAAAGCAGCATGATCATTAAGGGGGGACGGTGAATTTGAACGGAAGAGAGGGGGGGAACGCGAAAATTTTTGCCGACAAAAGTTGAAATCCTCCATTCCCCCCTGACATAAAGAATGACCGCTCCTTAGAACCATTTGTGGAAGGAGTCAATAAGGGGAATAACGAGAAGTTCTCTAAATTTAATTTTCTTTTTTGAGTGCACCGGCACTTGCATACACTAGTTAAATGGGTGTCTATTTTTTCAGAAAATAAGAATTGTTCTCCCTTCTGCCCACATTTTTATTCATTTCTTCCCCCCAAATTTAACAAAAGCACAAATCACCTAAAGCATCAATTCTTCATATTGATCATTCCCCAAATGATCATGAGCGACAAAACAGATTCCCCGTTCAGGCGCGAAATAACGGAGGATAGACACCCTGGACTTAGTTGTTCCCATAATAATAGAACCTTGAATTTCTCAAACATTTTGATAAGAATATACTTTACAGAAATGCACTGAAAAATATTTGATAACATTAAGAAAAGCAAAGGCGAGATGCAACAATTCGAAGCTCTATTTTACAGAGTGCATTCTTGAATAAAAGGTCTACAAGGTGACTTAAAATTAAAAGCGGTTCTCATATCTACAGTGACTTAAAAATAAAAACAAAGGAAAATTATAAATAACGAACCGTACACTCGCAAATTACATTTTAAATGGCAACAAGGATGATACAACACTCATGCGCTTAACAATTATTTAACTTGTGCAAATTTACGTTTTGCGTGATGTAGTCGTGTATTGTTAAAGCCAGCACGTTTACATGTTGCAATTCAAATTTCCTTAACAGTAGATGCTTAGTCATAAACAAACGGTGATAATAATATCGTTACTCGATCCCACATGACACCAATCTCAAGCGAACAAATGCTTTCTGTCTGGGAAATTATGGAATATGTGTTATTTAGTGAAAGCGTGAGGACTAGTGAATAGTTGTTTTTACATACTAAGCAATCGATCGATAGATGAATACCATTAATCAATCGCAATACAAAGAGCAAATTCTGACTTGTTTTACTGAAGAACGTAACCAGTTATCTTTAAATCAAATGAACAAATATACCTTGGAGTGGGATACTATCGCAACCTGGTATACGTCTTATAGTTCTGTGTTTTTCTTTAATGAATAACATAATAAATCAAGCCATTGTCGTTTGACACCATCTTTTCCCGTTTTCAGCCTACAATGTCTTCAGGTAAGTCACTGTCCTTTATAGTAAAATCCAGAGAGCATCGAAGGAAGGCACTTTTCAGTAAAACATGTCCTTTAAGGCCAGTAAGACGTAAAGGTAAGACTTAATGGTGGATACGTCGCAAGGTTATGACATCATTTCTCTTTGCGTCGTATGTCCGTAATGGGCAAGGCAAAGACATGTACGTTTTCGTTTGTTAAAAAAAGACCTATTCTTTACGAAGACTGTCAAAAATAGGCATGCGACATGACTGCTAAGACTCTTTTAGAGCGTGATGCTATGCAAATTTTGGTGCCATTAGCTTAAAATGCATCTATTCCAAAAATATTTGCCTGAAAAAAAAATAGTCGAAGGCCAGGATTCAATTATTTGCACCTTGGCGGCGGGCAGATACAGTGCTATAGAGGGCTGCGTAGTACCTGGTATCTGATGTATGATTTGGATGACTATCTGACTTGTATCGACACCAGGCGCAAAATCGTCGGAGTTGCATTTCAACCTCCGACTAAAGATCGAAATTTGTGTCCACGCAACAAGCACTAGGGTCGAAATTCACGAACTCAAAATGGTTATCTATTTTGTTAATGAGACATTTAAATGAACGTGCTTTCCGAACATGGTTGGGTGGAGGACCGTTTGCCAACAGCGAACGCTTCAGTTGATTTGGAATAAGCTCGATCCAAATTTCATCCCCCAAAATGTGTAAAAATCTCCAATTAGATCCACTCTTTAGTAATCTGCGTTCTTCCCGCGGAATTCCAAACAATTCACAGGTGCTAGTAAAAGAAGGAAAACGTTAAAAAAATAGCGGCTGTGATTCCCATTGAAGCCATAAATACTCCTTAGAGCCACATTCTATTTGCTGCTTGTGAGTGAAGATGTTCATCGCCATTGAAAGATGAAAAACTTAGTAGTGGGCTCATGCTAGCGGCAATAGGAAAGCGAAGATAGAGGTTTGAAAGAAAAGTCACGTATTTGTTCCGAAGCGTGTACATTTAGGCGATCTAATATTAAACTTATTTTGAGTGGCGAAAAATACGAATGAGCTTTAAAAAAAGGGCTGAAAGAAACATACTTGGAATTGCTGAGTATTATGACGAAAAGGACAATTGTGAACGATATAAAAAGGAAGTCGCCTATTATTGAGAAGCGAAACATGTTAAACGTTGTTAAAGTGATGGACATTTCTGATAAACCATGATGGGAGTGATCATTGGATGGGTATAGACACTCGAGATTAATAAACACTTAAAATATAGGCTGCATTTGCTTCCAGATGTGCCCTATACTCAATAAGAAAACAGGTGCATTTACAGGGCCATCTCTAAAATGAACGTGGCTTTAGAAATCCTTTTACTCGTATAATGCTATCACTGGAGGACCAAATGTTTTAGCCATTTGAAATTTAACTCTTCCTGTTTAAAAACTTTGAAAACTAATGATTTCAAGACAAGCTGTCTCACGTATGAATTGATGTTTGTTGCGATCCATAAATCATGTTGTCATTAAGGTAGCCTTTGGCTGTTTTTTTAAACAAAAAAATACACTTTGAATTTAATTTCTTTTGAACAAGATTACCCCCCAGTATGAAATTGATTAAATAGATTAATCACGTTGTTTGTATCAAAATGTTAGTAAGTTCAGTATATGAAATATTTGACTGCTGATTTTAAAGGTCTTATTTTTCCAATGTTTCAAGATACTTAGAAGATCCCTCATCTCTCGTCGCATCAAAGCAAAGAATATGACCGCAATGCTGGCCATTTCAACAGTAGATCCTTGTCATGGTTTAATATTATTCTTTGCCTGCAGGGCAGAACATGGCGAATGGGTTATCGATAATTTGATTCACAAAAGACACTTTAAGCGTCATTTGCCCGGTGGTGATGCAGTCTGCCGAAGCTGAATCATCTTTCTTTTTCGCGGTTCATTTGTAGCTAAAGTTCAATTTGCATCGGGTATATATGTTGGTTATTTTTTACTTGTGGCTGTTTTCTTAAAAAAAAAAGACAACCGCAAATTGGTGATGTGTGTAATGTATGCGACTGGAATGTAAGACTCGCACTTAATAATTAATATGCTCCTCACGACACCTCAAGCACGTCGTCCTGTATCTTACATGGGGGGTCATGAAAAATGGGATCTCTTAAAACCGTTAAACAGGATCTTTAAACGTGCAGTAAGTAGATTCTTTATGGACGGAACCAGTAGAGATCCTACAAATGGTTTTTAGAATTGATGGAGTCCACGCCAATTGCCAAGTATCGCCGAGATTCGCTATCTCATTTCACCACCAAATTGAACACGTAGCACGTACGTTACGGTAAGCTGAATCTAGCCCCAATATTGGAAAAGAAGCACGCAAAAAACTTAACGGAAAGTACCTTTTACTCTCAAATATCGACCGTAAGGGAGTTGCCCCAGATCTAAAGAGTACAGAGGAAATCCTGATTTACAGAATTGACTCAATATATGTCCCAAGTCGTATTTGTGATAGCAAAAAAGTGATAAAACTTAGTTGGAATTTTGCAATTGGTGCCATTTACTTCCATCACGAAAAGTGGTAAGCGGGCAACACTCGGTGAGGGCGGTTATCGTTACTACGGGTACCGCTTAGCAGATTGGTATCGAAAATGACAACCAAATCTCGGAAACTGGGAAAAAGAACGGACTTTTGTGCAGTGTATACACCATCGATGGTCTGGAGGCCTACGAAAGGTAAAGTAGGGTGGTTCTACAGTATACATAAACTGTCACAAGAGTACATTCTTGTCTCAGTCCAAAAATACACCAAGTATATTTGGAGCTGATAATGAAATAACACTGGTCGAAAAACAAATGGCATTGTACCAAATCCAGCACCCATGTCCATGAAGGGTGATCCCGAAACTCGATGGAAAAATATTTAAAGCAGAGATGGGGAGGAATATCAAAATCGCTACTGGTTTAGTACAAGGACAAAACATTAGGCTGAACATGAAATCGTGATGGGCGTGAATGTAACGCTTAGGCTGATGACAATAGGCCTACCAGCTGCAGATTCAAGACCAGAAAAAAATCCTCACAGCACTCAAACCCATTACACTCCAGTACGCAACGTCCTTTATGACGTCTGTATACAGATAGCGCTACACAGCAGGCGACATGAAACAGTGGACAAGTTCGTGACACCGGCTCCGCACAACTTACGCTGAAACCTGTCAATTCGGTGATCTCAAAGAAGATTATGCTTAGAGATAAGCTGTCATCGGATTTGTTAGCGATTAGTGCTGCTCGAGCCCGAATTTTCAGAGGAAAAGAATGCACCTTGAAGCATCAATGAAATGCTCAAATCTCAGAGAAGACTGGTCAACCGGCTTAAAGCGTTTTTTGAAACTGAAAAAGTAAACTATACCAGGTCAGAGATACAAGCCCAGACAGCAGAAGAAATTGAGAACAAAAAAGGGGGAGAAAGAAACGCATCCTGAGAAGAAGAAGACTTCCAAATGTCCCAGATGGTTACGACAAAAGTCATAAAAAGTGCCCAGCCAAAGGAGCACCTGTGCTACTGTAAGTAAAGTAAACATTTTTCATCCGTGTGTAGGAGACGGACACACATCACAGCCAATTCGTGGAAGAAGATGCAGAGTTAAAGACGACAACTCACAACCGCATGACGAATGCAGGGAGCAGAATTCTATGTACAACCCTGGTCTATGAAAAAGTAGAAGAAACCGTATGGAAAATTGTCACCTATAAAGACAAAAGAGTGGTTTGAAGAAGTGGAAGTTATGCGTGCAATGAAAAGGTTGATGAAGATTGAAAATGGAGCACAGTCATGCATACTACCATACAAAAACGCTTATCGAAATGGCCAGACAAACCACCAACGCCAGAAGACTAAAAGCCTGCTTGGAAAAAAATATTCAAGCCACACCCTTGACATAAAGGGAGTCACCACTCTCTCTTTCAAGAAAAGAGAGGAAGTGCGATAAGCATTCTTCATAGCAAACACAATATAATAAGCCCCCACTGTGAATGGTGAAGCCAAAGAGACTGGCCTGATAGAACGGATTCACAACTTAGACATAGTGGACCAATCCAGAACTCAGAATATGCGCGGTAACCTTGCCGGAACCTAACATAAAGATTGGACCCAGCTGTCTCAAACAAGTATCCACAGCCCCAGAAGACTGCCAAATAGCGCTCCAGAACAAAAGTAAAAGAGAAAACTCAAGGAAATGGAACAGCAGATCTGAACAGATTGTGAGGTGAAGAAACCTGCAGATTGGGTTGAGTTCCATAGTGACAGTGGTAAAAAACTAAAAGATCAGGATATGTATAGATCCTAAAGACCTGATAAGGCAGTCAGCGAGAACATTACTAATTACTACTGTGGAAGAAGTAGTAGCCACGACGCCAAATGCGAAGGTCTTCTCAGTCTCCTAGACGAGAAAGTCAGGGTTTCTCCAGATTAAGTTAGACTACGAGTCAAGCGTACTTACTTGCTTCAACACGCCGTTTGGTAGATACCGCCTGGTTGCCGACTTGCCCTGCGGAATTAAAGTGCACCAGAGATCTTTCAGAATATAATGGAAAACATGCTCGAAGACATAGAGGGCGCTAAGCAAATAATGGATACATCCTGATAGCAGGCAACAGTGAAGAACTCATGACAAGATCATGAAACAACGTGATCCAACGAGCAACAGAGGATCTCAGACTCAACTTGACAAGTGTCAAATAAGAAGCTCAAAGTCAAGTACGTTGGTCCATTATCACAAGGCCGAGAGTCTAGAAGCAGATCCCGATACATCAGGCCGTAGAGCGACATGCCACCACCAACCAACAAAGATGGAGGGAGTGCGTCCGCCTACTGGGATTCGTCCAGTATCTCTCAAAATTCATACCAACATGAGTGAAGTAGACGCACCCCTAAGAGAGCTACTAAAGAAAGAGCACCAAATTTCACTGGGAAAAAACCCCAAGAGGAAAGTTATCAACAAAATGAAGGAAAACCTGGACCAACGGCCTCCAGTTTAGCCTACTATGACGCCCAGAAAGAAAAATCCCATACATGTGATGCCAAGTAGCTATTTGCCTAGGCGGGGGACTCCTTCAAGAAGGCAGACCTGTAGCGTATACCTCACGGCCTTGAGGACACAGAAAAGAAAATACGAACTCAGTTGGAGGAAAGAGGACCTTGGCGATAGTACAGCATGCAAGCAAGTTCACCACTACACTGGGAAAACCTACCACAGTCGAATCTGATCCACAAACACACTTCAAGCGATCTTTCCCAAACCTCTCTATTGTCGGCCACCAATGAGACTTCAGGACTATGATGCTAAGACTGCAACCTTATGATTTAGACGTCCAGTACAAGCCTGGAAAGGAAGTTGTATAGGAGACGCACTAAGTCGAGCAAACATCCAGAGCAGAACCCGAATCGAAACAGTAGCAGTCAACATGCTGGAACACATAGCAGTGGCCCCTGCAAGGTACAAAGAATTTCAGATTCGCACAGCAGATGAAGAAACGAGCTTCACACCACAATCCTCAAAGGTTGGCCAGATAATAAACAAGAAAACACCACACTCATCCGAAAGTTATGATGATAGGATGAACTTTTCAGTGATGATGGAATAATCTATAGAGGAATGAGGATCGTAGTACACCAGCATGCAGAAGAGAATGCTAAAGCAGATACACGAGTCCCACTTAGGGATTGATGAGAGTGAAACCAGAGAGCCTAGGGAAGTCCTATACTGGCCAGGAGTCAACACGGACATCGAGAACTTAATCAATGATGTCCTGAATGGCAAAACTACCAAAAAACAACCAGCAAGCCTGAACCCCATGAAACCAACCAGTTTCAGATCTTCCTGGATTGAATTAGCTCAGACCTTTTTGATTGGGAGGGAAGTCAATATATACTAACTGTGGATTTACACTCCAAGTTTATTGAGGTAGACAGAACTTCAGACCAGACAAAGTAGTAAAAATGACGTGCGCAATCCAATGAGTTCGCCATGGAAATACCCGGGAACGACTACGGACTGACAACGGCCCGCAGTATTCCTCTCAAGAGTACCGCAGTTTATGCGAAGAGTACCAGATAGAACCATCCGACTTCAAGTCCCCATTATAGCCATCTAATGGGGAAAGTGAAAGAGCAGTCAAACTAGTTAAAGGACTTGTGGAAAAAATGCAAAGAAAACACTTAGCAATTCTAGAAACAGAACAACACCCTTACCAAAGTTGTAAACATGTCCCCAGATCAGCTTTTGATGGGGGGTAGGAGGCACGAAACAAGCTGCCTGCGGCAAGATCCCGTTGCAAACCCAACCGTATACAACACTGAGGAAGTCAAGCAACGCTTCCAGAAAGACAAAAAGCCGGCAAGAACCCATACAACAAAAGAGCAGGTAAAGAACTCCCAGCTCTTCAGCAAGGTGATATGGTCCGAATGGCACCCCTGCCTGGGTCACAAGTCAAAGAAATGGCTACCAGCTGTAGTAATTGATAGTCACCGAGCACCAAGAACCACATAGTAAAGTACAATGGGAGGAACTACAGAAGAAACCGCAAACAGCTCGTCAGTGTACAGCAACGGCTAATCAAGCCTTTCAGCAGCAGAGAAAGAAACACCCACCACAAACAGATCCTTGCACCAGTACAAGTGGTACAACAGTCAGACCCAGACCATCCCATCATATTCACCAGGAGTGGCCGAGAAATCAAAACCTCACAGAAGGTTAAATCTATAGTTATGTCACCAATAACTTTCAAGTGCAACAAAAGCACAGTGATCATTGACATGAGATGTTTTTGGCTTTTACAATATCATTAGACATTAACAATGAACAGTATGTAAAAAAAAAAATCACATGAACGCATGTAACATGGACAGTGCCTGTAAGCACGACATGATGGTGGAGAAAGTTCCCGAAGGAAGAAGGAGGTGCAGGGGACATGGACACTATTCGTTTTCAATTTGATATAAAAGAAACTTTATAGTTGCAAGAAGGACCACATATGGGCAGAATAATCCCATGTTTCTCAGCACCAAGCAAGGCCGGAAGGACAGTCTACTCCTTACCTTGCAGTTTAGCAGTTAAAGTTGTAAATTTTATTGGGAGTTAAAGAGTTTCAGGTTATTTTAACCAAATTGATTGTATATTTGAGGTGTGCTAAAATGTCATAGCCCTGAGCTAACAGGAAAAAAAGTGGACACTAAACAGTCCAGAAGTCAAAAGTGTATTCACTAAGACATTATCAATGATTTATAATTGTTACGCAAAGAACCTTTGTTGAAACATTTGCACTGAAGCTTTAGTTTATTGTCACATAAACTAGTGTAAAGAAGGGGGATGTAATGTATGTGACTGGAATGTAAAGACTAGCACTTATAATAAATGCTCCTCACGACAACCTCAAGCACGTCGTTCCTGTTAATCTTAAATGTGTTGTCTCGTTATTTTATATATCAAAAACATTCGAAAGGTTAAGAAGCTCAAGGTGGGTTGGGTTATTTGAACTTAATGTGATTGGGACAACGTAGGGTCTTCGTACGGTTATGCTGGGGAATGTGATGTTAAGTTTGATGTCTCATTAAACTGTAACGGAATGAAAAGTAATTATTTAACCAAAATAGGCAACCAAAAGATTTCATCAAAGACATAGATTTAACGAACATATGATGGTTACATTTTAAGAGGCCTTGTGGCGAGTCTATCACAAGACTTTAGTGCTGCAATACTTTTTGTGTAGAGTCGATGACAGAGGAAGCCTAGCTGTACTCCCCAATTTGACATCGTGAACCGATGGCACGGGTTCGTAGATTTGACGTTTGCAATATGATTCCTTTCCAAGCCAAACGTAGAGTGTCTTGAAACAAAATCTTTACTTCAATCAGGTTTTGACATTGAAGAGCACATTAACCACAACATATAAACGTATTAATAATTCAACAGCTAAGTCATGCGAATATGCATTAAGTCATGTGTCTAAAAAGGTTTTCAATCATTGCAATTGATATTACGTGTTTGCGCGCAAAACAAAGTGTATTATTTTCTCTATGAAACGTGGTTTATCACGGGATAAACTAATCATCAACTTGAATAAAAAAAAGATATGTTTTTTCATCTTGGAAAATCTTCTTCTTTAACGGTGAAACACGGATAAGCTCTAGTTAAAAAAATATTTTTGTTGGATTGTCTTATTTTTTGGATAAACTAAGTGTATCACCAAGTATAAAATCTGTAGAAAAAAAATAAAAAAAATAAAAAAAATAAAAAAAATAAAAAAAATAAAAATATTTAAATTTCAATTTGAATTAGTCACTGACTTGCTTGCGTGGTCATTACAGTTTTGACTAAAGGTTAGATAAATATAAATTTGCCTAATCTAACCCAATTTTACATGCAATTACCAATGATTGGGGTATTAAGATGTTAAACACACACACAATCAAACCTATAACAATGTATTGAATGTCACTTGACCATTTCTACCAACAAAACCAAGTTACAGGGGGAGTCAAAAAAAAAACGACCCGGATGGTCGCCATTTTGAATTTTTAAATAATAATATCTCAAATATGGGATCGCGGAGCTTATTTCATTATCTTAATGTGCTGCAAAGATCATCCAAATAGGTGAGGTATAGGAACCGAGCTCAAATCTTTTGATCAAGAATCTGCAGTGAATAATTAGCCTGATTTTCTTCTGGAACGGATTTCCTTGCTGAAAGCAACGCGCGGTATTACAATGTGAAGCCGTGGAAGGCAGAAAAACGACTACCTGATTCAAACGACCTGTAAGCTCGGTCTATACCTAACCAAGTGATGATCGTTGCGAGTAAATTAACATGATAATGACCCAGTTCAGATGATACAAATCATGTTAGACATGTATTACTTAAAAATTCAAAAGGCGGACACAATCAGGGTCAAGTTTTTGGTGACTCCCACTGTAGATAACAATAGTTTATTGTGAATTCGTATTTTCAAACTCCTTACAATAACAACAACATACAGCTTGGCACATTATTCCAATTTCGCCTTATACATATTCAAAAAAAAATCCGATTGCAATTAACCGCCAGCCAGCCAGGTCAGTGAGAAATTGGGTCAAAAAGGTCGCGTACCTCTTGAACAAATAGAGTGAGAACAAATGTGATCTCATTGCTCTTTACTTCCAATACTATTATGGGTTAATTGACAGCACTACGTATGGCTTCTCGAAACTCCCTTCATGCTTGACAACGCATGACATGACTCACTTTTTCCCCCTTCCCCAAACACCTATTCTGCCAAGCTTTTATCCCTTGTTTGATGTGTATCTGTATTGAACAGGTCCACAATTACAATTCAAATATCTTGAACATCCAGAATCCTTTGAAGCTTAAAACAATATTGACTACAAAGCTGAAATCGTCACGTGACGGCCCGAGTGTGCCAACCGATGGTGGACGATTCCGAGTGCACTGGCTGATGATGTGACGGGCTGATTGATCGAAAAAAATGCGTCCCGTTGGCTGTGTTTTGTGAGTACTTGTTATTATTTATTCAGTTATTTAGTGTATTTGTTCTTCCTGGTCAATTGAGTATCACGTAACAAATAATACTTTCTTTGAGTTGTTTTGTAGCGATGATAGGCGAAAATTCCTGGAGGATAGGTGGGATACAGTCCCACATTTTGGCAAATTTGGCTACCTTGGCCTATCTTTGGTAAAATATTTCCCCACACACATTTGCAAGAAATCTTCGCCGCTGGTTGGTTAGTTAGCTAGTAGTAGTTATTCCATATTTAAAACAGGATTACTTTCTCAACAAATAAAGCAAATCAGTTTCAGTAGGTCATGCAACATCACATAAATAGGTTAAACATACAATGTTGGAGTAAGTCGCAAAAAAGTTAAAATGATACTTTCGAATTATCAGAACCATAATATGGTCATGATTACAGATCGTAAATGGAAAGCTATTCAAGTATGAACATTAAGTTAAAAATTGAGGATACACATAACTATGAATAAAGAAAACAAATATACAAAGAAAACAATGGTGGATAAGTTAAGATCACATTAAGTTTCTTTAAAATTGCAGCAATTGAGTTGACTTAACGTATTTCGTTTGGAATGACATTCTAACAAAACACTGCTTTTGTTAAAATATAAAATGACTTTGACCATAATTTGTATGAGCTTCGGTTAGACCGTGTGTCCCAAAAAAAAAGCAACACTTGATAGCAAGCGCCATAAGTTTTGATTAAAAGCACCTCCTGCTACTTATTCTTTGTTGTAAGGTAGATGGAATGTTAGCTAATATTCCTGAAAAAATATAAAGATAGAGTCATATTTTTTAAGATGGACCCCCAACTAAGCAAGTAAACATTTACAAAAAATGAGGGGCTGCATTAACCACAAGACACATGACAGAACACAATGGACAAATACAATATTGATTGCAATCAACATTTACTTGCCTAAAATTTCTTGCAAATATTAATAACTGGATCAAATTGACTGCATTACATAATGATTATTTAACTGATAATTATTAAAACATAATTATTGGTGATATAAAATATGTTTTCAAGAAATATAAAGCTAGGACTAAGTACGTCATAGACAAACTCCACATTACATAAAATGAAAATGCGTTGGGTGCAACTTGCTTGTTACTGAAAATAATGATACAGTCTCAACTTAATGAAAGTAGTAAAACCTATGTTTCAACACAAACAACTCTAAAATATCAGTGTATTATTCTATCATTAAATTTTTGGTTAAGATAACTCTTGTGTGCCCAGTCCACAAAATGATGATGAAGGATTAGAGCTGATTAGCTCTAATCCAATGCATTCTTATTTGGACAATACGAAGAGTTTTGTTGATCTAATACATTCCTATTTGATCTTTAAGTTATGTTAAAATGCATGCTTTTTAGCTATTATTACCAATGGAACAATCATATGTTAATATTTTGTTTGCAGCACCTTTCTTTAAAAAATGGCACATGGTGGTTTGACTTAGTGATTCCTATTGGGTAGTTCTCTGGGCTCAAAACGTAGATTGCCGTGTTGTAGTAAATAGCGCCTCAATTTCGTTAAATGGTCCTGCAGGTTACTTGATTTCGGGGTGTCATATCATTTCTTAAAAAATATTGACACCACTTTTTAAATGACTTTTCAGGAATATTAGCTAACAGTCCCATCTACCTTGTGCACAAAGAGTAAGTAGTCGCATGCTTTTGTTCAACACTTACGGCGCCTTCCCACCAATGTTGGCGTTTTTTTTGGGGACACACGTATAAAGTTGCCCATATTGCACTACCTCTAGTATTACACTATTGAGTTTCTAATATGTTTAAAATAGTTAATTGAGGTAAGAGAGGACCATTTCCATACTTAAAAAACTAATACATCCAATTGCATGTCTTTTTACACGCATAAATAACCCTAAAGCCTGTTTAATTAATTTGACACCACTATAATAAATTAAATAATATTGCATAATGAAAAAGTAAAATAAAATTCATGTTCATTGGAACAAACATTTGCTGGTCTCCTCAGTGCTGCATGGTACACACCTTACGAGAAATGTTGTTAAATGCTCGTTGCATTAAGGTTGCATTCAATTTTGATACCAAGAGAATTGTAACAAGTTAACATTCTCAATCTCAAAAGTAGTCATAATAATATTAATATGATTAGCTTACTGGTTTGTAAGGGTATCAAAGCTACATAACTTTGGGGTGGGGTTGTTTATATTGCCCCGGATATTGCTTTCAATAGATTTTTATCTATAGCGCTTACAAAGGGATTGCTTTATTCAAACAAATCTCTAATTACCCGTATTTAACTGATTTGCTTGAAGATCCAAGGGAAAATCATTAATAAAAAGGCAAAAAATTGAAAGGGGACCAGTATCGATCTTGTGCACTCCAACTATACTGTATTTCTTGATGAAAATGAAGTTATTGACGAAACACGTGAAATGATTGATTTTAAGATATTGATTTGAACTAACATTTCTCCTTTTGAATTCCTAATGGTACAGTTCGGAATAAGTAACCTATGATTACAGCATGTCGAATGTTTTACTTAGGTCCACCCATAGGCGCCAACGTTTTTACCATTGTTTGTCATTTTCCCGTATTCCATTGTCTGTTGGTTAAAGAAGACAAATATAACTGAAGGGTGTCACAAAATCCCCTTGGATTAGATCTAGTAATTAGGTGACAAATTATATACAATGTGTCTGAACAACACGTCCAGTATTTGTTATAAACAGATAAAATGAATGTCAGCGGTATATGCTGTGTACTTGAAGTTTATTCTTGATTACACCTTTAAGGAGTAACATTGAGCGCTGTAAATACTCAGGAAAAACAACCTTGGATAACAGACATATGAAATTCGTTATATAAAACGATACAATAGATTGTCGTCAACGTCAAGAGTTTTATACAAAATATTATCTAAAACCACTTTTAAATGAGATAGAATTGAGTAGCTATAACCATTTTTCAAAAGATATTTGAGTAAATTTGAACTCAGCATCAAATCAACCCACTACAACGATTTGTTTTGGTACGTTACAGCAATTTATATATATTTTGTTAGTAATAATAATTATATAAGGTAATTGTTCGCTGTAAATATATCGTTTACTCTAATAGACATTGATATCGACTATTTCATTATCGCAAATGGACAGCTTTTTGTTGTGTCTATTATACATGTGAGACACTGGGAAAGTTTTTTGTCTGCTTGTTTTTATTTTTTTATTTCAAATAATGGATAATAATAATAACTAATTGATCGCCGCTTTAAATCCCCCAACTGTTAAGCTTAAGCTCCTGTAGCGTAAGCAGGCTTACTCTATGATCATAAAACTTGTAAGTGAATGGAGTTACGAAATCTGACATCACATTTGCCAACAATGTCGTAAACACGTTACGTTCAATATATAATTTGTGGCACTCTTTACATTTTCTGTCTACTCGGCCCGTACCTTTCATTGATATGAAACCAAATTAAAATATGGACTCTAAAATCTTTTCCGGAAATTCATATTCTATGAGTATATAAATCGAATCTGAATCACCGACAGAGACGGAGTGAGTGAGATACGAATAGGAAATGAGGATGACTCTCGCTACTTCTTCTCATGGGGTATACTTGTTTGCTGCAGACTGGTGTACCTCTTAAGTGTTTCCAAATTCCCCAGTGTGATGTTGCACCTCCAGTTTCACTTGATTAGCGCCGTTAAGGGTTCCAACATTATGTGTGCCTTGCTGTTGATAACACTCCGGCGCGGTGCTATGGGAGAATATCGTAGAACCCATTTTGTCTTCTAGGATCATAAAGCTCTGATGTTTGCTTGGTTGTTTTCTCACTTTGACGGACTTAAACAATAACTCAATTTTTGTTTTAGAACTCTCAAAGTAACCTAGAACCTGGTTCTTCAGAAAAAAAAAACATGTTTATAACTCACAAAGTTCTGCTGGAAGAGTCGTATCTGATAGTACCCTTTATCAAACCCCATTAACCATTTAGTGGATGATTTTAACAATACAGAACAAAGTAGGTTGGACCTTTTTCTTTTAAATTGACGATAGATATGACGAACCCTCATGGGAAAGCAGTTGAAAATCACAATTTATTTGATTTATTTGGTCAAAAACAGTTAGGTCGTGGATTTGAAATGTGTACAGCATCCTAATAATCTGCTTTATATGGCTATAACACTCGATCTTGTGCTTTAACCCTTTCATGATAGATTAACATAGGACAGTCCAAATTTGTTTCAATCTTTAAACGGCACTTTTCAGAGCCATCACACTTTTGTTTTAATTCTTAAATTGAAAGTTTCGAGTTTTTAACGGCTCGTTTAAAAGCTACTTTTTTGTCTTTCACAACCAAGTGGCATTCTTTAATGATACCTGTTAGATCAAAGGGCTGCCTTCATGTACAGCAAGGCGCTTTTAAAAATACATGTTTTTATTCGTTGTGTATATTGGTCCTGAATAAGTCAATAAGTACTCCTGCACGAAAGCTTAGCATATTTTAAATTTTGTTCGTGGATAAGCGAATTCGTTGAAAATTGTCACTATCATAATGGATACCCGAGTTTTATGTTCATGTTTAAAACATTTACCACCTATTTATTTGAAGGCTGAAAAGACAATACAATTTCGACTCTGCAGAAACATCGCCAAATAAAATCAACTCACCATCTTCAGGAAAATCCCCGTGTCTCGAGATCAAGTAAATCTAAAACAAACCGTATCAACTGCGAATCCTTAATGCAACTCCCAGTAGCTTTCATGACAACTGACCTGAAACAATTTAATGAATACTAAAATTGACAATATAAGGCAGGCTGCAGATTTGGAAAAACAGCTATGTGAACTGATTTAACACTTCAGTCCGTTAAGACAACAATCAGACAATATATCGTTCATTCAATGAGGCTGATCTTCGGTAGACGACTGAACGCTTAAAATAATTACCACTCTGTTGTGTCAGGAGGGACCTGGTCGACAACTGTAAAATTTTTTTTATGAAGATCCTTCTAGGATCGAATTTTTATAGATCCTGCTAGGATCGACACGTCAGGCCCACACCTAGTATACATTGTAAAATTTTGCACAGATTTGGTGTAACATACACACAATCGTGTACTTTGAAAAATAATTGGTAAAATTTTCCCATTTTTGTCGAGCAAAATCACATCTTGTGTACTTTTGAACAAAAATAATGTGGTAAATGTTACCAATTGTCTACCATAGTCCCGCCTGACATCACCATCGGTGGTAATATATTTTAAAGAGTGTATTAGGGGATATTGGGGGGCTTCGCTACTGGGTAGTTTACCTGTTCTTTTAAAAATCGTATTTGCAAAATTTTGTGACCGCTTTACTCTCGTGTTTACCAATTGTACTCCGTCTTTCGCGGTATTTTACTTTTCTTCACAACCAATGACTTTTTTTATGCATTCGAGTGGTTTCTCACTTGCCTTGATTCTCCCTATGTCCATAACTGTATACAATTCCCCTTAACCAACGCTTATTATACGGCATCACATAATGGTCTTCATCGCAACATATCATATTTTATTTTATCTGTAATATGGCTACTATCTGTGTCTTCCCTGACATAGAATCTTGTGTATTTGCTAAATATTTATTTGTGTTTATATTAGTGTTGATGCTATTTTCTTATTCGTATTTTATTTTAAACTCTGCTGATTTCCGGGAAATAGCATGTGTTGCTTCTTTTTTTTCTCTCAAAGCTCCCTGGCAACTCACTGTCTCCCGCCACACTCAAAAAATAATTCGGCACAGATCATAAAATTAAGTAAATGTGGCGCGGCTACTCAATAAAATTAAGTTACACTGTCAGAAGAGTATATTGGGATATATTTTAAGGTTTGTCTGCAGTATACTCTATTTCATTGATTTTACCGAAACTTAATTAATTCACGACAACTGGTTTACCTTAATCTTGCTTTTTTTCCTGAGTAATGGGCCAAATTATTTTTGGTGTATTTCATAATATTTTGGGGGGGGGGTTAGTGCCTTTTGTTGGTTTGTGACAATGAGTAAACAAATATACACGAAACGGCATAATAGAAATTCAAACCTAAAAGTGACAACATATACTTTATCTTATAGCAATTTTTTCTCCTTCTTGCGAGAATACATAAAAGTTTTTCTGTTTCCGATAGGAATATTGTATGGTTTTAAGACTATGAAATTGGCACCATCGAATATATCTATTTTAACATGTTATACCGTATGGTTAATTTACTATTAAATAATTTATGTGGGTGGTCAGGAGTATATACATAATTCATTTTTTAATATATTTAATTCATATTCAATTTTCAGCGTTTTCCTAAATTTAAGTGTAACCTTGAATAAAAGAAGAAATTCAAACCAGATTACACCATCACAAAGTTAGCCATCTAATCCGACAGATATCAAATTGCCTTTTCACACACGCAAGTTAACGTCCCTAATCTCGTTGTACCTTACTCCTAACAGCTAGCGTACGTACCATGATAGATTTTCTTTCGGTTTGGTTGGGGCCCCACGAACCTTCTGGTACAGGCCAGGGCAAACGATAACTTAATATTGAAATAATTCAATTTGAAGTGAATTGGCTATCGGGCACTTTCGTTTTATTATTAAGTTTCTATTCTATTCAGATGAGTACACTCCTCGTCATGTGCCTACCCAACACTCACTCGCGATGGCCTCATCTAACAACCAAGAACGAAACACCTTTTGTGGAAAGCCTAGGAAATATCCATTTCAGGTTCATCAAACAACTGTCCTTTTTATGTCTTTAAAAAGCACCGAATTAACTTCCCAAAAAGTCACCAATTGAAATTTTCGTGATATTCGTAGATAATAATGAAATAAAATATTAGAATGAGTCTAAACATGTTTAGTCTGAAATTAGTGGTTGGTGGCAGATCTTCATGTCGTATGTGAAGTCGCATCAAGTCACCCATGAAACGAACCCCTCTGATTTGCGTATAAGCTCGTGTACATCTTATTTGCTGATGATGTGATGTGTTCAGCCGCGTGCAAATGTTAGATACCCTTGATTAAGATTATAGAATACACAACAGTTTGTTGACCATTTTAATTACCACATGTCTTTGCGTAGTTTAGGCACGGTTGCGTTGTTTTAGCGCTAATTGTGTTTTTGTCTTAAAAGAGACACTGGCACCTTTGAAAAATAGTGCGCCCTCAAGATTTTCAATCGATATTTTTGCGTGGTTGTTAAGGCTTTTATATACAAAAGCCCTCACCCGACATGATTAACCCCTCGTCTACCTGAGCCATTTTGTCAACAAAACTCCCGGGGGGGGGGGGGGGTTGGTTACACCCCTTGTGATTCGTTACTGACCCCGATTCCTTACAATTGTACCACATGATAGCTTAAGTTTTTCTTCTTCCATTGGTACGAAATATTACCAACATCCCATTAGACATCACCATGCGTCATATGTTGAGGAAAGTCCGAAAATACTGAATATAGGGGGGGGGGGACTTGATATTTCGCAATTTTAGCGACTCAACACCTTATTATAGTCTAAAATGCCTGTCATTATATGAAAACTAATCTTTCCCAACAGTAGAGTAAAAACCGCATGAAAATCATTTTCCTAACCTTTTTGGCGAAAATGATTTTTTTCCACTGTGTGTCCTAGGAATGGCGTTTTTGCTGACATGCGAACTTCATGACGTCATTGTGACGTAATGCCGACATGTTGGTACTCATTTGGTAACAATGGAAGAGGAGGACATAGCTATCCTATTTGGTACCAAAATCAGTGTCTTTGGTTCTCTGTGTTTGTGATTCGGCATGTGGTACTTCTCTTCCGAAGGGGGTGTTTCCAGCCACCCCCCTCCCACCCCCCAATCCCTCACTTTGGGATCAACCCTGTATCTTACCTATACCCCGGTGGATGTTGTTTTTGTATGAAAAGGAGCGGAACATGTCCAGTTGACAATTACTTAAATAATTTGGCACCAAAAAAGGGGTTTTAGCAAGCCGGGGGGGAAAACCTTAAGGGGGGGTGTAACCACCCCCCCCCTTCGGTAGACAGGGTTGACCAAATCAGCTTCCTAATGGGTAAGCAGAACGATTATAATTAACGTCGCCGTCGACGTTTAATTCATCATACGACAAAATGGCGTTTAACACAAAGAACACGCACGCCGTATGCATGGTTCCCACGCTATCACCTGTTTGTGTATATGTGTGTTTTTAATATCAGTGAGTACGAGTCAAAATATTCATGGTAATATACACATTTGTTGATTAAGTTAGGACAATTAAAAGTGGCCTCCAATACCTGGATTGTCTTTAATCTTCTTATTCACGTCCCTATCTGTTTTGGGGTATGTTATTTTATGTGTAAAATATATCTCTGCAAATTGAATATTTTTTGTGAAAATGGTGCCAGTCCGCTTTAAGTTGTTTGCCACTTTTATTATTTGAGTGCAAACAATGTTCATTCAGTTCTTTGGTGAGCGAGTTTTTTCAAGTTGTTTTCAAATGCAGAATATTTGCTAACATACCGTATGGCAGCTACCTTTTTAGAAATGATCTACCTTTGCTCCCTTTAAATAAGTTTTTTTTTTTACACATAGGAGAACACTGTACCATTTGCTTAAAAAGCATATTTAACCGGTGATACTCCAAAACATTGAAATTCTTTGGCCTTGATTTTAAATGCAATATCGCATTTCTGTCACGTCTTGATTTTTGCACAAAATCAATTTTTAATAATTGTGTCATTTTCGGGTAGAAAGCCAGAAATTATAGGAGCTATTTCTATGCAGTGTTTCTAGTTGAATAACAGCTGACTGGGCATCCCCACATGCACGTCAAGGCATGGTGGAATCATTATGTGCAAGTGCTGCAATCCGGGCAGCCCACATGAAAGACAATCATGGTGGATCATGATAACAAGTGGCTGCATGCCATCTGAGCATGCACATTACATCTAAGGACATAGGGATTGATGTTCAAGTGGCTGCCATGCATCTGTGCCTCCATATGCACTGGAAGACATCATGTGGATCATGATTGCAAGTGCCGCATGCATCTGGCATCCATATGCACTGGAAACATCATGGTGGATCATGATGTGCAAGTGGCCGCATGCATCTGGGCAACCATATGCACATTGAAGACATCATGGTGGATCATGATTGCAAGTGGCCGCAAAACCACTGCATCTTGGCATCCATATGGCACATGGAAGACATCATGGTGGATCATGATGTGCAAGTAGCCGCAATGCAATCTGGCATCCATATTCACAGGAGAACATCAAGGTGGATCATGATGTGCAAGTGCCGCATGATCTGGGTATCCACACGCCACTCAAAGACATGTGGATCATGAATGTGCAAGTGGCTGCATTCATCTGGGCCTCCACAGCACAATACATGGTGGACCATGCTGTGCAACGCTTTAGGATTTGTATTGGGGGTTGCATCAGGGACAATGGTCCTGGAATTTAAGTGTTTCAGACATTACAAAACCGGGCCAACTTAAGTAAAGTTGACGTAATTAGGATCCAATTAGAATACTTTTCAGCTGATTGCAGCAAATGTATCCTTTTTTGAGTGAAATTTATCAAACACATTGTCATTTGCAATCGGCCTCAATTATGGTTTATTGAATTTAGAAATAGTATAAATTCTTCGAGTGGACTAAAATTTTTCTCCTTATACAAGTTTATAACGGGTTATTTTATATACCTCCTGTCTCCTTGTCTTTTCACTTAGTCCTGTCATTTGTTGTACTCTAAACGTGCGTAGGGTGAATGACCCCGATATAAATTAGATTGGGACAAAGAGATGATGCTGGCCAACGAATTTTGTTTTCTGCACGGGCTGTGGCCAGAGCACAAAAGCTATAAATTGGCAGATTTCAAGGTAATTCTGCGGGGACCTAGCAAGTAGATCTATCTATAACTGGCCGGACTATGATGATTGATTTCGGATTTGGGAAATGTGTGATTGTCCGGGCGATCTTGGAAAGTTGTTTTGAGATCGTGGAAAATGTTTAAGTCTATTATTTTGTGATATTCAGTAGTTCTTAATATATTGATTTAAGATGAATGAAATATGCCTGTGCGGTATTAAGAAATGGTTATCAGTACAGTCTTATTCTTTATCGCAGTAATGGAATAACTTCCACAAGAAAAAGGCAAGTATATTCGTTATAAGATATATTTGAATTATTACTTATAGAATAAAGATGGGATATGGGTGTGCTGTCTATCGTGCATATGTAGGGCAATCCGATATACGACAGTGTTGTATTCCACTGGCTCGGAATATATTGGACCGACCCATCCAATAAGATATTTTTTGGCAAAACAACAATCCTACCTTCATCACATAAAAATGTCGGACATTTTCTAAATGTCGACATTTATATAGCGCTTTTCACATGTATCAAAAGCGTTTACATTATTCCGCTGTCCACAGGACATATGTCAGCTGCCTTACAATTGCCCAAGGCATACTCATACATTTGGGCTGTGCTCAATGGACAATATTCTAACAGCTCCCCATTTAGCACCTTGGGTGGAGAGAGGCAAGCGAGGAGGTACGTGCCGTGCCCAATGCACCAAACACATGAGCCTCAGGACGGACTCGAACCCAGAGGCCTTTGGGTCATCAGGAGGTGCGTTGTATCCATGATGGACCCAACATCGCCCAACATTGCATTATTTAGTTTTGATTGTTTTAAATCAACAAAACATAGTTAGCATTTAATTATATATTTGTACAATAAAAGACAAAAAATATGCCCCCACCGTCAAAAAAGAAAAAATCCCGTACTTTATTTACACGGCGCGTAAAAATTACGAGACGACGACAACTACAGACTGTCCCAAAAAAGATACAATCAAAGATTCATTTTTTTGGCCAAGAAACTTTAAGTTCCACAGAAACTGGACGTTTTAACTGATCGTTTTATGAAGGGTCCAGCTTTCATGAGAGTTTTAGTTGGTGTAATTTGGGGGCCTAGTTCAGAAGTTATGGCCAATTATCTAGACACTTGAAAAAAACTGTTGGAGCCAGTTTCGCGTATCCTGGATACCAACCCCCCCCCACGTTGCCATTGAAACAAACTTCAAGACATTCTTTATTGAAAATTAAAACAAAAATGGGTATAAAGTTGCTGCTTCTGTGATAGAACATATTTTATACTGTATAAATGTCACAATTGCCAATACATACACGTCATGGGAATTCCATTCCAAAGAGTATTGTTTTTGTCTTCAGCCGAATCCAGGTTTCAGCCAGAAGGTAGAACCATAAATAAAATCACCTCGTTGTTGAAAAGTAAACGACCTTTGAACACAAACCAACCTTCCTTATTGTTCTTGATTCAACACTGTTGTTTTTTCATTATGTTTCCTCCAGGTTCTCACTGGCATATCGGACTGAGAGTGGTGAATAGGGGAAGGTAAATTGTCTCTCCACATTAGAACGTTGTCCGCCACACGTTTGTCCCCCAAACAGAGACTTGTGGCGTCCATTAGTTTCAGAAGTCCAAATTCCAAAAAATTACATGGAAGTTCATGATTATTTGTCCCCCTGGGAGTGCGGCACCCATTTCTCCACAGAAATAATTTGTTTGCTTTCATGTTTTAAAAAATAATATAATATTGATTCGTCTCAATGAATGTTGATGTTGTTAATACATTCACTCTGATATGTACAATGTTCTTTTGTTTTGAAAAAACGTTCATCTCACAATGATGCTACATGCCTGATTACCTTTAGTTCTGAACCGTCAAGGGAACTGGTATTTATCCTTCCTGTTCAATTGACAATATCTCCGCGTAGGGTTCATCAAATTGGATGGAAAAAAGCGAGGATTTAGCTTAGGAACTAGTCTAAAATAAAGTAAAAAAATATCTCTCAGAAATGCCCACAGTTTATTTTTTTAATATTTTTATTTTGATTGTATAGTTTTTATTGGGACAGTCTGATCGTCTCAGTAGATAATTAGATAGGCAAATAACCAGTGAGAGTAACCAATGGATTATGCGTATTTGACAAATTTAACCCGCCCACGACGTAAGATTTGATAAGTGTTGTTTTGATTAATTTTAAGAGGTGGTAAAACCAAAAGATCTGGGTGGTCGTCTAGGAGGAATTGTATATCCGTATTTTCCCAATTTATATGCAATGTGAATACAAAACTTACTTTCTTTGATTAAATTCAACATCAGTTTCAAGACTCATGAACAAGAGAAAACGAAAAACACTGATGATACTGAAAAATGTCCCAGGCACAATTTTTCAAATGCTGGTGCTTGAAGGACTGTTAAACATTCATGACCGCTCAATGCATTCCGTTACTAGCTACTGGAAGATTGAAAAAACAACATTCGAATGAGATATTATATGTATGTTTTCGTAATAAAAATGATACAGCTGTCTTGATTTATCAAAATCCATTAAGGAGTCATACTAGTACATGGGGCCAAAGTAATTGATGTTTAGTTTAGTTTTGTTCATATACATTTTGACACCAATGTTTTACAATAACAAAATTTCATGGGAATCTGGAAATCATGGGTGGTGTCATTTTTTACTGGTTCTTGGGTTGTTTTTATCAGGGAAGGTTGTATAGGGGTGGGTTGTAAACTGAATCAGTACATTACACCAAACACAATTTCCAGTGTGCGTCGATCCTATCCTAGTAGATTCTCATTGATTAAAGTATGAGAGTGACCATATGGCTATAACACTACTTATAAACCAGGAAAGGATTTTTTATCATCTTTGGATATGAAAATAACCGAGTATTACATGATTGGTTGTACGAATTACACCTTGTTTTATACATCTTCTGCCATATGGCTTTTGTGGGATTATTTGAACGGGGTTAAAGACACGGTAGCGTGCAGCCGAACAGCTGGATTCAAAGGCACTATCGATGATTTGCCCAAAACAGAAATACGAAAAAAAAAATCATCAAAAGTCAGATGTGTGGATGTGTATGTCAAACAAGTATTGTATAGCTACTTCCAACAACCTGAAAGTGTAGTACCTGGTATCTGATGTATGATTTGTATTGAATATCTGCTGTATGATTTGACATGACGTCAGACGCAACATTCCAAGTTGAATTCAACCTCCGATAAAGATCGAAATTTGTTGTCCACGCAAAAATGGTAGAAATTCCCCGAAAAAATGGTTATTGAGTCTTGTTATATGAGACATTTAAAATGTAATATAGTGCTTTCCGAACATGGTTGGGTGGAGGACCGTTTTGCAACCGCGCACGCTTCAGTTAATTTAAATCACGTTTATGATCCAAATCCCCCCAACAAAGTTTTAACAGTCTCACAATTGTATCGCTTCTTTATGTAATATACGTTACGGTGAATTTCAAAAAATCACAGGTAAAGTATTTTGCGAGAGGTGGCAGTACCAAAAGAAGAAAACGTAAAAAAATAACGCCCGATGATTCCATTTAGGAAGCCATTAAATTCTCCTTAGAGCCACATTATATTTTGCTGCTTTTTGACTGAAGATGTTCATCGCCATGAAAAGATGAAAAACTTACAGTCGTTGGGATCATGCTGCGGCAAATAGGAAAAGCGAAGATAGAGTTGAAAGAAAAGTCACGTATTTTGTTCGAAGCTTATACGTTTTAGGCGATCTCATATTAAACTTATTGTGAGTTCTCGAAAAATACGAATGAGCTTTAAAAAAGGATGAAAAAGAACATACATGTGAACTTTGGTTATTATGACGAAAAGGACAATTGTGACGTTATCACAGGAATGGCCGTGTTATGAGAAGCGAAACAGTGTTTAAATGATGTAAAGTTATGACAATTTCTGATAACCATGATTGGTGAATGATCATTGTTGATGGGTTAGACCTCGGAGATCAATAACAACTTAAAATATAGCATGCATGTTCGCTTCCAGATGTGCCCTATACTCAATAAGAAAACAGGTGCACGTTACAGATCCTTGTATACTTAATGCTATCTACTGAAGATAGACCAAATGTTTTAGCCATTTGGATTTAACTAGTCGGGTTATAACTTCAAAATACCCTATTGAAGAACAAGCTCTCAAAATGTGAAGTGATTTAGTTGCGATCCCTAATCATGCTTCGTTAAGGTAGCTCTTTGAGCTGTTTATACTTCTTGAATTTTAATTTCTCTTTTGAACATAATATTAACCGAGTATTGAAATTTGATTATCACGTTACTGTATCAAAAATATTAGTAACTACATTATCATGAAATATTTGACCTTGTGCGGTATCAAATATTATTAAATGTCTGTAGTTTTAACAATATTTTCAGATGTGCCCAATAAGAAAATGGATACATTTTACAGATGCATATCTCGAAGGTTGAGCGTTGGCTTATATTAATCCTTTTAATACTTAAGGCTATCTACTGAAGATTGACCAAATGTGTTAGTCCACTGAATTTTAACTATTCTGTTATAACTTTAAACTACTTTTCAAGAACAAGTGTCAAATAAATTGATGTCGGTTGCAATCTGTAGCATTAAAGCGGCACTGGCACATTTTTCCGAAAAATGAAATTCCTTCAATTGCTAGCAATGTAATTCTAGGCCATTGGAAAATAGAGAGATATTTTTACAATAAAAATAACATACCCAACAGTCTTGGGACATGGATACAAGTGCTCAAATCCCATCCTGGATTTGTAGGCTAACTTTTAAGTTTGCCGTCCCTCTTATCCAACATATGTGTCTATCACATGATTCATACACTCGTAACTCATTCATTTTTAAAACCACTAAGGTCGCAGACCAGTCAAACAGGTTGCATGCCGTGAGAAAACAACTCTGGCTTGTGTGTTTTCTTGTGTTACACGCCATTTCCGCGTCGTTGCTGAATTAATGTCGCCGGCTACATTAATTATACAATCTTCGTTTACCGATTTACGCGCTGATTTGGGCTTAATAATTTCAGGGCAAGGGCTAATGTATCTAAAGCCTTATATCCATGCAAAAAATATCAATTTAAATCTAGAGGCCGCAATATTTTGTCAAATGTGCCGTGTCTCTTTAAGGTAAGCTCGTTAAGCTGTTTTATCACTTCTGATTTAATTTCTTTTTGAACGAGATTAACCGGTATGAAATTTTATTTAAAATAGATTCATCACGTGCTGTCACAACAAAATTTTAGTACTACATTATCATAAATATTTTGACCATTGTGCAGTTACAAAAATGGGTTAAATGTCTTAGTTTTGCAATGTTTTCAAGATACTTCGAAGATCCCGTCATCTCTGTCGCGTCAAAGCACAACATACCCGCAATGCTGGCCATTTTTCAACAGTAATCCGTTGTCATGTTTAAAATTCTCTTAATGCCCTGCAGGGCGAAAGGCGAATTGTTTCTCGTATCCTTTGATCACAAAGACACTTTGAAGCGTCATTTGCCTGTGGTCATCGTCTCCAAAGCTGAGATCATCTTTCTTTTTTCGCGGTCATTTGTAGCTAAATGTTTCAATTTGATCTGGTATCACTTGTTTGGGTATTGTTTTAGCTTGTGGCTGTTTTTATTAAGACAAGGCAAATTGGTGAGGGTTGTCTCCGTTATTTTTATATATCAAAACATTTCGAAAGGTTAAGATGCTCCATGGTCGATCTCGATCATAATGTGATTGACAACGTCGGGTCTTTCGTAACGGTATGTTTTGAATGGCTGATGTTAATTTTGATGTTCTCATAAACTGTATTATTTCACCAACAGCAACCAAAAATGACTTTTCATCATAATACATAAGTTACACTCATGAATGTTAGCATTTTCAGAGCCTTGTGGCGAGTCTTTATCAGCAAAAAGACTTTAAGTGCTGAAATACTTTTTGTGTAGGTCGATGACATCGGTAAGCCATGCTATGCTGTATACTCTCATTGACAATCATGAACCGATGGCACGGGTTCGTAGATTTGACATTGGTTTGCATATTTCCTATTTCAATGCGCAAACGTCATGAGTGTCCATTGAGTGGAACAAATTTTACTTCACTCAGGTTTTGACATTTGAAGAGGCACATTTAACCAAAATAAACGTATCATAATTCAAAAGCTATGTCAAGCGAATGTGCATTAAGTCAGTGTTTCAAAGTTTCAATCATTGCCATTGATATTACGTGTTTGAGAGCAAACAAGTTTATTCCTTTCTCTCGGAAAATTTTGTTTATTGCACCTATAAAACTTAGTCATCACGTGAAACAAAAACATATGTTTGTTTGTTCTTTCATCTTGGAAAAACTTAGGCTTCTTGTAAAGTGTGAAAGCCATAAACTGCTAGTTGAAAACCAACAAAGTTTTTTGTTGGATTGTATTTTTTGGGATAACTATCGTAATGTACTCAGTATAAACTCTGTTTATACCTGAAAATCTGAGTGATGAAAAATATACTAAACGCTCATAATGTATAGGTTTTAAACTCATTTGAATTAGTCACTGACTTGCTTGCGTGTTCAATACAGTTTTTTGACTAAAGGTTAGTCATATCAATATGCAAGTTGGCCTAATCTAACGCCAATTTTACATTGGCAATTAACCAATATTGGCTTAGTAAGTATTGGTTTAAAAACACACACAATTAAACCTATAAAATGTATTGAAATTTCACTTGACATTTTCTAACAACCACACAAGTCTATACAGAGTATTTGAATTTGTGAATTCTTATTTTCAAACTCACTACAATAACAACAACATCCACCTTGGCCCATTATTCCAATTTCGCCTTATACATATTCAAAAAAATCTGATCTGCAATTTACACGCCAGCCAGCGCAGGTCAGTGAGAAATTGGGTCAAAATGATGCCGTATTTGACACAATTTGTGAAATAAAATGTTAATCTCATTGCTTTTACCTTCCAGCACTAATATTATGGGTTAATTGACATCTCTACGTATGGCTTCTCGAAACTCCCTCATGCTTGACACTCATGCTCATGACTCACTTTTTTCCCCTCTTCTCCCCTAAACACTTTCTATTTCTGCCAAGCTTTATCCCTTGTTTTTATGTGTACTGTATTGACATGTCCACACTTCCAATTCAAATATCTTGAACATCCAGAACTCCTTGAAGCTAAAACAATATTGACTACAAAGCTGGTAAATCGGCACGTGCCGGCCCGAGTGTTCCAACACGATGATTACGACCCGAGTGGCAGCTTGATGTGATCGCCGATTAATCGGGAAAATGGCTTCCCTGTTGGCCTGTGTTTTTTGTAGTACTTTGGCTTATTATTTATTCATTTTCTCGTTTCTTTTGTTTTATTTATCAATTATCTTTGTCACGTACAAATAATACTTTTTACTGAGTTGTTTGTCAGCGCGATGCATATGGCAGAAATTCTGAGGATAATGGATATATGCCCTTTTGGCAATTTAGGTTACCTTTTGGTCAACCTGGTAAATGATTCCCCATACACATTGTGCAAGAAATCGCACGCTAGTTAGTGAGTAAGTTGTTAGTTAGTTGTTGTAGTTAGTTAGTTAGGTAGGTAGGAGGTAGGTAGGTAGGTAGGTGGTAGGTAGGTAGGTAGGTAGGTGGTAGGTAGTAGGTTATTAACCATATTAAAAATCGGAAAATTACCTTCTCAACAAATAAAGCAAAATTGATTTTCAGTAGGGTCCGCAAGGCTGCAACATACATAAAAATTTAAATATAAAAGTTGGAGGACGTCGTAAACCAGTTATAAATGATACTTTCAAATGTCAGACCATTATTCAAGAAAAATCGCACATGATTACAGCTCGTAAATGAAGCTATTCAGTATGAACATTAAAGTTTAAAATTGATGTACACAATAACATGAATAAAGAAAACAATATACGAAATGAACAAGTTTTGAAAAGTTTTAATTAAGTTTCTTTTAAATGCATCATTGGTTGACTTAACGTATTTCGATGAATGCTATTCTACAAACACTGCCTCTGTAAGATAAAATACTACTTCGCTATAATTTGTATTGAGCTTCGAGTATATAAAAGCTCATTTATACTCTAGTATTACACGATGGAGTTCTCTAATAGGTTTAAATATTCTTGAGGTAAGAGATGGCCATTTCATACTTATTGTAGCATCCAATTGCATATCTTTATACACTCAGATAATAACCCTACAGTTTGTACAACAATTTTATGTGTGATTCAAATGGATCACTAAGAAAAATACGTAATACATTTATGGAGTTTTTGAAGCATGTTCAATTCGTTTCACCACAACTAACAACAAGAATAATTGCATAAGTATAGCGTTGAAATTAATGAATTTCCCGGGACAAAAAAAGAGTTGATTCCTCCTCATGACTGCACATGTGGCATGGTTCATATCTGATGAAAATGCTATTAATCTGTATCGTTTCATTCGATATTACCATCGATGTTGATACCAAGATAATTGCAACAAGTAACATTTTCAATCTCACATTATTGAAAATAATATTAATATGATTCGCTTACTGGTTTTGATAAATATCAATGTAATATAACTTTGGGTTTGTTTTATATTTGCTTTCAATAGATTTTTTTTTATCTATATAGCGATTACAAAGGATACTATATCTTTATTCAAAACAACTCTCTATATACATGTATTTAACTGATTGCTTAAGATCCACGGGAAAATCATAGAGCAAAATTGAAAGGGACCCGTTATCGATCTCGTGGCACTCCAAATCATATAGTATTACTTTCTGAAAATGAAGTTTGGGCTAGAAACACATTGGGAACGATTGTTAGATATTATTTGACTAACATTTCTTATTATCTTGAATTTATGAGTACAGCTTCTGAATAAGCCAATTGATAATTAACCCCGGCGAATGTTTTACCTAGTTCCACAAATAGTTTTCGCCAACGTCAATTTACCATTGTCATTTTTTAATATTCCAATTTTTCTGCTTGTTAAAGAAGACCCGTCCTTAATCTGAATGATGTCAAGATCAAATCCTGATTAGTTCTTACACACGAATGTATTGCTGATGACATAATTATAATACAATTGTTTGTGAACAAATACGTCTTCAGTATTTTGTATAAAAACCGAATAAATTAAAGTAGCTTGTAATTTGAAGATTTCATCTTGATTGCCGCCTTGAGGCGTAACATGATAGCCTTTAAATACTCAGAAAAACAACCTTGGAGGAAGACATATTGAAATTCTGTATATAAAAGGTACAATAGCTTCGTCTTACCATACTTCAGGAGTTTTATACAAATATTTAGCCCTTGACATGAGATAGAATTGAGTTCAGCTATAACTTTTTCCAACAGATATTTGAGTAACTTGAGCTCAGCATCAATATCAAACACTACCGTTATGGACCATTGTATTGTTTGGTACGTTATCGCAATTTATAGATGTATTATATTCGCCTAACTATATCCGATTTTACCATAATAGATATTGTGTCGATTTATTTCATTGACGCAAATGGACAGAACGGCTTTTTGTTTGTGTATCTATTATAGACCTGGAAAAAACGAAAAATTTTTGTCTGCTTGTTTTTATATTTTTCTATTCCAATAATGGACAATAATGCATAACTCACGTGATCTTCCGCTTAAATCTCGCACTGTTAAGCTAAGTCCTGTAGCGTAAGCAGGCTTCCATAAAACTTAACTGATGAAGTATACCAAAATCGGAATCACTTTTGCAACAATGTCGTAACCATTTACGTCGATATAGATCATTTTTTTGGCAATCTTACATTTTCTTTCTAACACGGCCCGCGTACCTTTATGACATGAACCAAATTAAATCTGGCTAAATCTTTTCAGGAATTCTATATTCTCTGAGTATATAAATCGAATCTGGACACCCGACAGAGACGGAGTGAGATATCGAATAGAAATGGAGGAATTGACTCTCGCTACTTCTTTCTCCTGGGGTATACTTGTTTGCCTGCAGACTGTGTGTACCTCTGTAAGTGTTTTGCAAATTCCCCCAGTGTGATGTTGCACCTCCAGTTTCAACTTGATTAGCGCCTTTAAGGGTTCACAATATATTGGGTGTCTTGCTTTTGATAAATTTTCTTATAAACTACGGCGCGGTGCTAGGGCAAGAATATCATAGAACCCATTTTTGTCTTCTAGGATCATAAAGCTCTGATTTTGCTTGGTTGTTTTCGATTTGTGGACTTTAAAACAAAAACTCAATTTTTGTTTTAGAACTCTTCAAAGTAACCTAGACCTGGTTTTTCAAGAAAAACAGTTCTATAACTCAAAAAGATCTGCTGAAAAGAGTCCTATCTGACAGTACCCTTTATAAAACCCCATTAAACCATTTAGTGGGATGGTTCAACATACAGAACAAGTAGGGTGGACGTTTCTTTTAAATTGAGGATAGGATAGGATACGAACCCCTCGGGAAAAGCAGGTGAAAACCACAATTTATTTGATTTATTTTTGTCAAAACAGTTAGGTTTGTGATTTGATCTCTAAAAACTGATTTTTTATGTTATAACAATTGTCCTGTCACCCTTTCACGATAGATTAACATCTTAAGAATTTAAGACAAATTCGTTGAAATTTTAACTATCATAATGGATACCCGAGTTTTATGTTCATGTTTACAACATTTACCTATTATTTGAAAGGCTGGAAAGACAATACAATTTCAACTCTGCAGAAACAATCGGAATAAAATCCACTCACCATCTTCTGGGAAATTCCCGTGTCTTGAGAAAATCAAAAAATCTAAAACAAACTGTATTCAAATCAACTGCGCATCCTTAATGCAACATCCCAGTAGCTTTCAATAGCCACTGACCTGAAACAATTTAATGAAATACTAGAATTGACAATATAAGGCAGGCTGCAGATTTTCTCAGTATTAAGCTGTTGTTAAAGAAACAGCTATGTGAAATGAATTAACACTTAAGTCAGTTAAAGACAAGGCAAATCAGACAATATAATCGTTCATCAATGAGGCTGATCTTCGGTAGATGACTGATACTCAGTAAACGCGTGGGTGGTGGGGGGGGGGGGGCACCGGGGGGGGGGCGGGGGGGGGGGCGAGGGGGGGGGGCGTGGGGGGGGCCGGGGGGGGGGGGCGGGTGGGGGGGCTTGGGGCGGGTGGGGGGGGGATACCATCACTCTTAAAATAATTATCACACCGTGTGTCAGGAGGAACATGGTTCGGACAAATTGGTAAAGGTTGCACCACAACATCGTGTACTTTTGAAACACATAAATGTAAAATTTTACCAATTTATCGAGCAAAGTACACGATATTGTGTACTTTTGGCACAAATAATTGGTAAAATGTTACCAATTTGTCGAGCAAAATACACAATATTGTGTACTTTTGGCACAAATAATTGGTAAAATGTTACCAATTTGTCGAGCAAAATACACAATATTGTGTACTTTTGGCACAAATAATTGGTAAAATGTTACCAATTGTGCTCATGTTCCCTTCTGACCAGCATCGTGGTAATTATTTTTAAGAGTGTATTAGGGCTATATTGGGGCTTTTGCATAGGTATTTACCGTTATTAAAAATCTCATTTGCCAAATTTTGTGATCGCTTGACACTCGTGTTTACCTAATTGTACCTGTCTTTCCGCGGTATTTCATTTCTTCACAACCATGACATTTTAGATGTATTCAAGAGTAGTTTACTAGTTGACAGTTTTTCAGTTGTCTGATTTCTCCACTGCCTTTATTCTTCATTATGTCCATAACATGTATAGCGACAATTCCCATTAACAAACACTTGTACGGCATCACATCTTTCAAAATATTTTATGTGCCTTTGTAGGTTTTAACAATGAATAAACAAAAACTATATAAACCTAGAGTGACATAATTATAGCTTTTATCTTATTTAGCATATTCTCCTTATGGCTGAGAATACATTATAATTTTTTTCTGTTTCAGGTAGAATATTGTATGGTTTTAAGATTATATATTGGTCTATTTTAACATGTTATACCGTATGCAGTGACGTTTAATGCTATTAAATGAATTAAATTATAGGTACATTGTAATGCATTTATGGGATTGGTTAAACCAGCCATCTGCGTTTTCTCTAGATATTCAGTGTACTCTTGATAAAGAAGAAAAATCAAACAGATTACAACCTACAAACTATAGCCATCTAAGCCGGAAAATATTCAAATTGCTTTCAACACTCGAGTTAACATCCCTAAATGCCGTTGTATCCTATACGCGTAAAAACTACAAACAAGCTAGCGTACAGGCTAGATTTCTTTCAGGATTGGTGGGCCCCACCACCGTCTGGTTACAGCCAGGCCAAACTATAACTTAATATTGAAATAATTTCAATTTGAAAGTGAATTGGCTATCGGGCACCATTTCTTTTTTATTAGTTTAAGTTTCAGTTCTATTCAGATAAGATACACTCCTCGATCACGTGCCCAGACTCAGCACTTCACAGCGCGATGGCCTCATCAACAACCAAGAACGAAACACCTGTTGTGGAAAGCCCAAGGAAATATCCATTTCAGGTTCATCAAAACAAACAGACCATTTGTGATGTCTTTAAAAAATTGCGCGCGAATTGAGATATATAATTCAGAATTATTAGAATAAATCTAGACATATTTAGTCTTGAAAATGGTTGTGGCAGATTTTCAAGTCATTATGGGAAGTCGGTCGATGGTCATACTGAAAACGAGCCCCAGCTGATTTACGTGTAAGCTCGTGTACAATCTTGTGATGATGGTGTGGTCAGTCGCGTGCAAAATGTTAGATAACCTTTGGGTAAGATTTTAGATACCCTACAGTTATTGATTACCACATGTTTAGAAATGAATAAAATGGTTAATTTCAGTTGTACAGGGGTCAAAATTAAAGTGCTCGATTTGGATACAAAATGGTAAAATATTGGTGAGCTCATAGGATTTTAAAATAAAGAATAGTTGTGAGTGTCTCAAAAATGCTTAGTTACCAAAGTAGGTGGAAACAAGGTCAAGTCCCTTTGAATGCAATGGACATTGACATTATGTGTCCCCCTACAATCGGAAACTAAGCATTGAAAACATTCAAACCAATCTTATTAGCTCCACCAACAATTTGCACCAATGTATCTTGAGCCATTCTGTGAGCAACTTTAAAATTTAACCCCTGTCAACTAAATGACCCTTTTTATTTTTGCTGTTTGTAGCTATAACTCGAAACTTTAGGCGGTAGGATATTACAAAAACTATAAATTTCTGAATCTTATGGTTAGACAAGTAACATGGTATACTTTTCAACATGATTGGATCAATTAAAAAATTTGACCACCGTACAATCTTTGTCTTGGCCTCCTCTACTTAAGGCACATGTGCTGCCACGAACCACGTTCAGGGGTCCATGTAGCTGTTACTGTCTGCTAGCTCTCGGGCTATTTATAATCATTTTATAATTCCCTGCATTTTCGTGGTAAAAGTCCAGGAATGAGAGGAGCCATTTTCTATGCAGTATTTCTAGTTGATTGCAGCTGGCTGGGCATCCACAATTTTAGAGAATAAAGGTATTGTTTTTAGTCTCTACCGTGTATCTATCGTGCCATATTACACGGGCGACAGCATTATTTTTAAATGGCCGAGTGTTTATCTAACCTAGTGCTGCACCCGGGTGATATTGCCTATATCACACGACTAGGAATCAATCAAATTGTGTAAAATAATAAAAATAATCTCAAGATGTTTAAGAATGAACTTTAAAATTATGTTTTCTTATCAAATTATACGGGTTATTTTATAATTGCTCTATGTCTTGCCTTTCACGTAGTCTTGTCATTTGGTTGTACTCTAATACATGTGATGGGTGAATGACCCTCGAATAAATTAGATTTGGACAAGAGATGAGAGACTAGCCTAACGAATTTTGTTTTCGCCAAGGCTTGGTCAGAGCCAAAAGAAGTGGCAGATTACCAAAGGTATGTTCTGCGGGGACTACAGAACGTATAGATATAACATAAACTGGCCGCTCCAGATAGGATGATGATTTCAGATTTGAGAAAATGTGTGATTTGTCCTGGTGATCTTGGAAAGTTGGTATGAGATCTGGAAAATGTGTAAGTCTATGTGATCGTGTGATATCATGTAGTGATGATATCTATTGATTAATTGAAATATGTCTGTGAGGTATTAATGAAATGGATTATTCATGTAAATGCTTATTCTTTATCGCAGTAATGAGTTGACTTCCGCAAGAAAAAAGGAAAGGATATTACTTAAAGAATAAAAGATGGGATTTGTAGTTTTTCTATCATTGTGCCATAATGCACGGACAGTCCAATGTACGCCGGTATATCCACACGATCGTAGAAATATTGGACTGCCTATTCAATTAGATAGGCAAAACAACCGGAAACCAACAAATCCTACTATGTTGATTTAAATTTTTATTTAGTTTTTGATTGTTTTAATCACCGAAAATCTTTAACACTTCAACATGTTAATTTTTGCACTCATTTTTACACGCAAAGGATGGGCTTTGCCACAATTAGATTAACACTAAAGCACTTTAAACCAAGTGGTAGTGTAATATTATTAACACTTGAAGATGTTAATTCTGGATGATATATCCTTTTAAAGTTGTTAATAATCATTGACACTAATCATTGACACTAAGCCTGCCTGGTTTTAGTGGTAATCTTGTAAAAATACAAATATTAACACGTTGAAGTGTAAAAAAAGTGTTATCCATGACTTTTACAGTGGCACGTGTCAAAGAAGAACCAATCCGTATGTTAGCTGAGCGCGTAAACTATCGTCTCATATTAGTTAATAAATAGGCAACAACCAATGATATGGGCGTATTGCATTTAGACTCGCTCACTGAGTAAGGAATGTATTAATACATTTATTTGATTGATTTTTATAAGAGGTTGTTGTTCCGCGGAGTTTTGCTAAACAATTCCACCGTGCGTCTTCTATCAATAAGCCAAATCGGCATTGTAACTTACGGTAATATTATAGGACTCCTGCCTTACCCCGTCAATAGTTCAGGTAATTGTCTTTTGGTAATTTCGGAAATTAGTTCTAAGATATTATTTGATAGTTTAAAAAATAGAAAACATGTTTTTACTCTAACAAATATTTACGGCGTGATTTTTTATTGGCTATATTGCCCTGGAGTAAGTTATAAAAACTAACTTATTAAAAACATAATCTTGAGTGGTCATAGGTCAGGAGTCCTAAAAGGTGGCAAAACCTTCACACAATGCATCATAAATCTGTACTGAAGCTTCGCTTATTCCGTACCAGCATTAAGTTGTTTGACGATTTTTTTTTAAATAAGTCACTAAACTTAAAGGTCCCAGGAAATGAGGATGATAAACCTACTCCAAAAAAAAGGACATTGCCATTCCAATAAACAGGGCCAGAAAAAAGATACAATACCCGTGACTCATTAGTGAAACTATTGATTTTCAGTCAGTGTATTAATCGATTCACACCAGTCATTGGAATTTTCTATACTCTCTGAAAAATCAATAGTTCACTAATGATATATCACCAACCAAATATTGAATGCTCTAGTCCCTCCTTGTAGACTTACACAAACCAAATCATATCTTTGCATTTCCTGGGACCTTTAACGGTAGTAAGGAATTTCAATTGCTTGCAAATTTATTTCTTGACACCAAGGTAATACTGTAGCTGATAAATTAATACACATTAAGATTTAACATATAAATATTTACCATTATAAACCTTTAAAAATAGGGCAAGAAATAATGTTGTAATTATTAAGTGATCTTATAGAGACTGAGTGGAAGTTCAGAGAGTAAAGAAATAATTGTACTTTAGTTGATAAATGTATAGGCCATTAGTGACAAACGCTTACTCCTCAGGTTATAAAATGCTATTATAATGCACTACCCGCGTCTAGAAAGAAAATCAGCCAGAAAAATTGTCGCACCATCGATGATTTATAACTCAATTTAAGGGCCACCGGTACGTGTTGTACTATAGGGGGTTTCAAAAATAGCTGTTATTTTTACACACTCAGAAATAACTCAAGTCATCAGGTGGATTTAATTCAAGTATCGGGCCTTATGATGATTAACGATGATAAAATGCATTTGAATTTATTACACTTCTTCGCATCCAAGGATGTATAATGTTTTGGGAAATCAAATCCATTAATATATTTTTAAGGAACTACCCGATATTCCGAAGGGAATATACGGAGACGCCATAGCTCCGAAATAACCAATCAGGATAAGTTGGTTGTTATTCGAAAGAGTTAAGGTTTAGGGTTTTGGGGCAAGGAAAGACAATAAAACCTTATAGCTTCGGAATTAACTCCACTGCAGGTTATTTATCTACGGAATAAACGGACCCTACCATAATACCGAGGAAAAACTATATTGACCCACGTCAAATTCAACTCGGTTTTCTATATAAAACTGACCAACAATTAGCGTCAGTTCCTTGAACCCGTTTGTGTCT
>JAMKCH010055330.1:0-15784 GCA_023653785.1 Ophioderma brevispina | reverse complement strand
AACTTTATTCCAGAATTCATAAACAAATTTATATTTATACAACTCAAAACAACACGAAAAGCGTATAGGTCAACAATGGGTTATTTTATTAAACTTTTAAACATATACCATCCTCTGTAACAAGATTACTGCTGTATACTATATACAACAAACAAGGCCTATATACAACAACAAGAGACCACAGGACAGTTGGAGAAAAAGTGACTCCAGTTTCTTCAAAACTTTTTTTTTCAGATTTAGATGATAGCAATGTATTAAGCCCAACTCCGTCTTTATGTACAAAAATGATTAGTAGCTTCTCTAGGGCTGAGTGACGAAAATAAAGTTCAAAATAATGTTTTTGTTTCATTTTCCTTTTTGGATTGTTTTTTTTTTTTTTTTTTTTATTCAAATAACAATTTCAAACGTTCTCGGCAGTTGTTCTACAACCAATGCAAATTTGAGAGAATTTGTGTCGTCAAAAAATATTGTGTCTCTTTAATGTTGATATAAGGGTTGCGATATGGTGGTATTGAGTGCATAACTAAGGCAGGACTTCAATGGTACTAATCACAAGTTGTGCAGACATTCTAATGAAAAATAACAAAAACATGGGTATTTTCATAAATTCATGGTACTCATCACATGTTTTATGCAGACCCTCCATGAAAATGTGAAGTCAAAAGCTTAACAAAAACATGGGTATTTTCATAATTTAGAATAGAAGATTGAAGAATTTAATTGCTGTTCTGAAGAAGTAGTGAGGTTCGCAATGATTGATAGAAATCTGGTATCACTTTTCTACAAATCAAAATAGGAAGTAATTATGAATTGTAGTGCAGTTCAATTTGTCCTTTTGAAATATAATAATTTAAATCCATAAGGGGATTAAGGCCTTTTGGAAATGAGCTATTAATATTTATATCATACAGTTGTGCATTTTATGTCAGATAAATTTGTATTGTAAAATTAGCTAGTAGTAAATAAGGCTTTAAACTTTTTTTAATAAAAAAAGAAAAATTAAAAAAAACCTAAATTTCATTATCAATTTGATTTGATTGACATAAGCATTTTTCAGAAAAATTAAAAAAAAAAAAAAAAAAAACAAATATTAAGGTGTTGGTTTTTACTATTAACAATTAAGCCACAAGATATTCAACAACAAATAAACAATAGACAAAAATGGCAAAGAAACAAGTCACTCATCGCTACGAACACACTTTCTAATGTTCACTAAACGTCGATCATTGCAATGTTAGTATGCCCAGATTGGAACAATTAAAAAAAAATCATTGTACAATAACACCATTTTATTGACTATGGCAATGATATTAACTATTATTAAATCAATATTTGTCTCTTTTCTACAAATTTTATTATTCATCCATGAATCTAACTTTGACTGCAAATTAACCTATGTCTGTTTCTTCCCAGCCTTAGTGAGCGTTTATTCAGGTTACTACATTACTTAAGACATGATAAGCATTCTAAATCTGAAAAAAAAATTGAAAAACTGGAGTGCACCATTTGTTCTAGGAGAATGTTCTTGTTATCTGGATGTTGTTGTATAGAGCAGTAACATGCAGTAATCTGTACAGATGATGGTTATAATATTAAAAGTTTAAAAAATTACCCATGTTGACACTATAGCTTTCGTTGGTGTTTTGATTTTCTAAATAGAAAGATTGTTGAGGAAATTTGGAAAATAAAGTTGGACCACCTAGTAAATTATTTTTCCATACTTTCTGGGTCAATTAATTAAAATTGGCCCACCCACCATCAGTAAATTATTTTTCCATTAATTTTGGGTCATTAATAAAAAAAATTGGCCCACCCAGTAAATATTTCTTATTTACCTCACTGTATTGAAAGGACTCAAATACAGACATATATCATGACCTGACCGAAAAGTTTTTTACCATATTGAGGAGACCGCATTTACAGTATTTGTTATTGAATGTAATACCGCTGTGACCATATAATAAGAATGCTACACGGATAAATACCCCCTTTGATATCAGTAATAATTACGCCGTTAAATTTACACTGTGGTGGATGAAATCCCGGATGAAATCGACTTTTAAAGGAGGATGGCCCGCTTTAAGTATATACGTTTTCTCTTAATTGAATGATATTGACCCCAAAATCCCCTTCGCAAAGATTTGCACAGATGGTTCAATCCGCTTTGATGGGGGAGCCAAAAACGTGACTGTGTAAGCCCCATAGGGGTACATTTTCGCTCTTTAACGTCCAAACCAAAAATCTTTGCCCTAAGGATTTCACAGAATAAATAGAAAATAGTGCTTCTGGTACCAATATTCTGGAACATCTGCACCGACCACTTCCGTACACATCTATAGTTCATGTGGGACGAAGGCTATTAGCGATCGGACCAGGGCTTTTAACCATTATATAGTTGAGTAACCTAAAGTTGAATTTAGTAGACTATTGGGCGTAGCCCAAATAGAATGTATGACAAATTCCCCCTAAATAAAAATAGCAATTTTCTTGAAATTGCAAACAATGTCGCCTCAACCCCCATCCCACCCAATATACAGTGACCAATGGATACGCATAGACTGCAGCAAACCGTACCTACCGTATCCAACAATCGGCCCGGTATCCGGAGGCATTGTTAAATTCCCACGTAGTTGGCAATTTAACAGGTGTTATCACATTATACAATACAGATCGTGATATTTAGTTTTTTTCTGAAAAACGCGGTAAATTGAATAGAAAATTATTTTGAGTCTGCACCAAAAGCTTGGCCAGGAACAATTCTTCAGACTTGATGGCCTTATGCCGAAGAGGAATGTGACACAGAGAAGCGACATCCCAAGGCTTTCAGATCTGACAAACTGCTTGGACAGGAAAAAACGGTTGAGCGTGAGGAGGAGACGGTCCGGGAATCGACTTCACTCATACCAGCAGGAAGGGACGAAGACTATAAACCGCCTCACCGGCCCAAACCATCGAAATGTCCCGTGTTTCTGACCAACTCAATCGCTTGCAAATCCTCGCAAATGGTTTCGTTCAAGATATTGATAAGGATCACACTCGCTCTATCTGTTATAAAAAAGTGATCACAAACTCGTCGATGACCCCGGCGTGGACGGGTGGCTTTCAACACCCTTCTCGCTAGATGAGCTCACCTCTGCTATCAGCCACATAAAGAGTGTAAAGGCCAGGGCTGAAAACATACCAGCGGATTCCGATGCACTGCGGCATACGAGGCTTGAATGGTGTTATTATAAAATGTTGGTACCAACCCCAGTCCTTACCCAAGATCTGGAGGAGGGTCACTATCATCGCACTCCCCAACAAAAAAAGCATGTCGACAACCCTAAGACATACCGCCCAATATCACTGGTGTTTCCTTCAAAATCTAGCCCGGCTGGGGCCAGTCGTCGAACCCAATCTGCCTGACGACAAGCAGGCTTTCGCCGTGGCGGAGCACTGTCCACAGGATTGTAAACTACATCAAATGATATTGAGGAAAGCTTTGAAAAGCGTCGTAAGGTAGTCGGTCACTTACTGCAGATATGGCCGTACTTGCAGCATATCTCAAGACCCGGAGACTTAAGGGGAGTGAAGCCAAGACCTCCGCTACTGCCTTCCATCTCAACACCAAAGAGGCTCATCGCTAGCTTCAAATCAACCTCAATAGAGCGCCTCTGCCAGACAATCCTACACCAACCTATCTCGGAGTGAAGCTTGATCGACAGCTTACTTATCGGCAGCACCTCGAGTCAGTATGCGCAAAGGTATCGTCGAGGAATAACCTCCTGTGCCGCCTTGCTGGATCCTCATGGGGTGCCAGCCCAACGACTCTACGCACCGCCGCCATGGCTCTGGTCTACAGCGCTGCTGAATATGCCGCCCTAGCATGGTGCAATAGCTCGCATACAAAGAAGCTGGACACAGTACTCAAGGAGACCATGAGAACCACCACTGGCTGCCTTCATCCCACTCCATCTGAATTTCTACCAGTGCTTTCAGGCATTGCACTTGCAGTGCTTTGTAGAGAACACCACATGCATAAACTGGTGAACAAGGCTCTGTTGGACAACAAGCGCCTGCTGCACAACACTGTCAAAGAATCACACCAGCTCGGCAGACAGAGACTGCGCTCTCGTCGACGTTTCTGTCGACACGCTGCTAAACTCTCCAGTTCCCCATTCAACATCTTACAGACATGGCACACTGCCTGGCTAGATCCCGGCTAGATTCTCCAAGACTAGACAAACTCACTATTACACCTAGGACAAAACTCCCACCTGGTAATAATCTTCCACACAAGGAATTGGTCACCTTGAACCGGATTCGCACAGGAGTCGGTCGTTTCAACAGCAATATGCACCGATGGGGGCTGCGACCATCTCCGGCCTGCCAATGTGGCTCTCCATCACAGACTAGGCCTACGGATTACATTCTCAAAGTCAAATTCTCGGTGGACATAGACTTCTCAAACCCCAACCAATCAACAGAGAGATGTTAAATTTTATTTAACATAATTTTTTAGCATATCTAAATAAATAGAAAGTTGATTAGTTAAATATATTTGGAATTCAACTTATTTCACTAGGTTTTAATTGAAATATATGTTTTTATTAATAGCAAAAAGCACGTTGATATCGCAAAATCTTCAAAGCCGTTTTTCTCGAAATGCGTATTTTGCAAATATGTCACTATGTGACGCGGCTGATGCTATGATCAAATTATACATTTTCTTACATCAGAAATTCAACTGACCTATCTATTATATAAGTCCCCAAAAATGCCCAAAGTGAGGTTCCGGGTGTGCCCAAAGTCCTGTCCTTTTACGAAGGGGGAGGGAATCACCTCAAAAAAAAAAAAAAAAAAAAACCGGGGGGGGGGGGGGTGCTAAAAGGATTAGAAATGTCACTTACGAGATTTAGGTGTCTCAGTATAATGAAAGGGATGGGAATGTCCAAATAATACCATTTAATGGTCTAAAATCACATTTTCTTACATCAGTAATTCAAAATGCTGTTCCCGGGGTGCCCAAAGTGCTTTAGGTTACTCTCCCAAAAGGCGGTGTTGTTACCAAAAGGTTTAACATGTTTTAGGTGTCTAATTATACATTTTCGGCTCTGGGAAATTCAACTAAACATGCCCAAAGTGCTTTTCGGGGTGGTGCCTCTCCAGGGAAGGTGGGTTAATGAAAGGGTTATAAATGCCCAATTAACATAATTAATTTAAAAATAATATATTAGGCCCAAAAATGTCTAAAGCGCTGTTTCTGGTGTGCCACTCCGGGAGTGTGGGTATTGCTGTACATTTTCATGGCGTGATATAATTCACTGAACCGTTTAAAAAAATGCTTATCAGACAGGTACCACTCCAGGAGGGGTGTTTTTAATATATTTTTTCATTTCTCTGACTTTTTCTTATTTTACTTTTCAAAAAATTAAAAACTACAAAATTTTAATTTTTTATAATCAAAAATATTTTTAATTTTGGAAATGTTTCAATTTTAACTGCATAGTCCTTACGTCCCTAGAGAAAAATGACTAGCAACCTGACCAGCACCGCAACAGAAGGCAGCGGTATTTGTGTTGTTAGAGCACTTTCCCTTTAAAAAACACAAGGGAAACGTGTTTTAAAAAAATACCAAAATTAAAAAAAGCCCAAAACCAAAGGTTGCACTTTATATTAAATACAAAATTTTTTAATCATTAAAAGTTTTCAACAACGAAAGTATAACAGTAACTACTACTGTACGAGTGCTGTGAAACATACGCAATGATCTGATTTTGATTGACCAAAATAAAATAAAAATTTTACGTATTAATATAACCCTATTTTGTTATAATCGCACAATGAATTTGGTAAGATTAAAGCGTTACGAAACGCGGCACGCGTATTGAGAGGTTTTGACCCCATGTCGAGGCTTCAATCACCTCAGTTAAGACTGTCGTGTGGCAGGTGACGGGGATTGCCTGGCTGCGGACTGCTTGCTACATTGTTGCAATCATTAACACATGCTTTGCACCCGGTTGTTTTCCGAGAAGTGCGTTTCTCGCGCCAATCAATTTTTCAGTTTCACTTTTTTCACACAGACAGGTGTTGGTAAGCTCCTGATAAAAGTATATTATATATATAATATATATATAGATATATATATATATATATATATATATATATTATATATATATATATATATATATCTATATATATTTTATCATGAGAGAAATTAAAGTGCAGGAGGAGATTTGTTTGAAGATATATTAATTTCTCTCAATTGCACTTAATCGTTGTAGACCACCTACCGAGAACGTTCGAGGTTTAGTGGAAACAAGCACTAAGAAAACCGCAAACCTTGTTTTTGAACTTGCCTGCTACTCTAATCGTCCCTATAGGAAACCATGCCCGGCTTTACATTCTGTCGTGGCACGCGGACGGAAATTACTAATATCATCTTGTTACATAAAGACGGTGAGTTCGGCTTATTCACTTCATGTGTGGAAATTCTAATACCTTGGCTAGCAATTCCAAATAAGTAAAATCCCTGAGTGAGCAAAAAAAAGTGAGGGCGCTTCTCTCTGGCATGTCCTCATGTCCTCTTTAAGGTATCGGAAAATGCTAGTAATAATGATAGTATTTTGTTTCCTCTTGTATCTGACTCTAGTCGGTACCCTCTAGTGTTTTCTCTACTTTCCCAGTAATTAACCACGCCGGCGTAGTCTGTAGCTTGTTCCGCATACATTGTACCCGGGACGTTTCCCCTGGGCGTTGCCTCTTGACCTGAGACCCCACCAGGGGGCCCTTTAGCGGGTCCTGGACCCCTGGCCGTTAGGGGCGATACCCCGGTCGCTTCGCTCCCTCCGCTCGCCTTTTCAGATTTTTGTCAAAGTGGCATCTCTGAAGAGAGACTCTAAACATCATAATCTTACATGGCAACGTCTTAATCGCGGCCCCCCTAATAATCGACAGTCCCTACCCCAATACCGTTTTTTCTTAGGCTATTTTTTAGCCTCAAGAACTAGCACCATCACATCACCGACAAGAAAAGATATTTTACAACAGCACTTTTGGGGCATCCAAAGATCGGGTCAAAATTTGTATATCTTTCAGAGCCAGGTCCAACCTTTTCTACGCGACTTTTTGATCAGTGGGTCCCACATAAATGGTTACCTTGTTTTATTTTTCCCTATCCCTGTGAGACCCACGTGGGACTCCTGGGGAATAAATGTTTGAATTAGGGATGCCCACAAGATTCCAAGGGGGGAGCCTGGCTAGAGTTTTTGAAAAAAAATGTTTCGTCGCAGCATGTGAAAAAAACCTTTTTGCCTCCCCACACACTGTGAAAACCGTATTTTTTGTATAAAAAAATTGATGAAATACCAGGGTAACACATTGCACAATAGAGTAAACAAATTGACACTTCTTTCTATTGTATTATAACGAGTTAACTTGTAATATCGTAAATCTCTAAAAATAGTTCGCAACAATCCGAATATACCTAGGTTCGCCTACTTCTGTTGCTTTTATGTTTTCCCACCCATCTGACCCAGGGCAACAACCTGGGTGGAATGAATTCACTATGGCTTAGAGGGGGCCCTCCTACAATATACCTAAGTGCGCTACTCTAGCTCATGTAGAAAAATATGGCTCCAAATGTGACTTTTTTGTAGAGGTGTGGACACACAGACATACACCCTTCATTTAGCCACGACGTTGCTACTTCATTAAAAAGCCCCCCGGGAAAAAAAAAATTTTGCTGCGTAATCCGTATAATCCGTACAAAAATAGGGGAAAAGATGACCGAAAACCACATTTATTACTGTACTCTGACTATAGAATGAAAAGTGTAACCATGTAACAATTCCATTCCACAAGAGGGCATCCTAAATTATTACTCCTTTTGCTTACCAACAAGATCTGAAGCGCTTGCTGGTAGTCGCTTTCGAATATTCCAACTTCTACCTCGCCACCTTCATCAACACTGTAAAACTTTCATCCAATTTATGATTGGTTTGTAGTCTGGGTGAAGCTGTAGCCATAGATAGTGTAAAACTCTACTTTTTAGCATCCTGTAATCTAAGAAACAGTGTCATGTGCTTGTCAACATGATCGACTATTTTTAAAATTTTCCACCGTGTACACCTTGTAATCCAAGCTGGGGCCATAAAGAGGGGATGGCACGTTCTTTCATCAATTTTTGGTCAATGCAACTATTTAAAAAATTGCGATTTACACACACGTCTCAAAAGCGCTTTTTAACAGTTTATCCGCTGTTACTAGGTAGAATAAGTCACATTTTCACATATTGAAAATTGGCAGCAATTATAAAGGCGCACAGTATGACTACCCATCACAGCGCCCACAATTACACAATCTGGTTGAAAGTGAGACAAGCGAGGATAAAGTGTCTTGCCCGGGGAACAACAACGGGATGGCCACGGCCGGGGCCTCCGAACTCAGAACCCTACTTATCATGAGTCCTGCGCTTATGGAAATCTCCATGCGGGCAATATAGAAGCATGATTGACTTCATCATTACCCAACTGGGCAACTTGAAAAACCTTTCAGAACTGCCGATCTTAATTGCTCAGCCGCTTGTCGGTTCAGACCACAACTGGTGCTGTGTAACAAACGATACCCAAGAAGTATGACGTTCAGTCGATTCAGTAGACCCCACAATTGCCAGCAGAATTATTGCAAAGTAGGTGGTTGCCTTTGGACCCACACCCTCCATAGAGGACACTGATGTTGAAGGGCTATGGACCCAACCTTCAAAGGAAACAACTATAAACTAACAGATGATGAAAACGTGGGTGTGAAAAAGGTCCCGGCAAATTATGGGGCTCCCTGAAGAAGTTAGAAAGGCATGTCATCAAAGATGGACAGCAAGGATCCAAATGATGAACAATCCAACTGAACATATAAGTCAATACTCCAAATGAACAGGAGGTCAATATCAAGTAAAGCGCTGGAAGAAGAAGAAGCTGCCGAAAAAAGGAATTAAAGAGAGGAAGCGGCACATGCTAGGAACAACAGCCATGAACTCTTCAAGGGGGGAGCCTGGCTAGAGTTTTTGAAAAAAAATGTTTCGTCGCAGCATGTGAAAAAAACCTTTTTGCCTCCCCACACACTGTGAAAACCGTATTTTTTGTATAAAAAAATTGATGAAATACCAGGGTAACACATTGCACAATAGAGTAAACAAATTGACACTTCTTTCTATTGTATTATAACGAGTTAACTTGTAATATCGTAAATCTCTAAAAATAGTTCGCAACAATCCGAATATACCTAGGTTCGCCTACTTCTGTTGCTTTTATGTTTTCCCACCCCATCTGACCCAGGGCAACAACCTGGGTGGAATGAATTCACTATGGCTTAGAGGGGGCCCTCCTACAATATACCTAAGTGCGCTACTCTAGCTCATGTAGAAAAATATGGCTCCAAATGTGACTTTTTTGTAGAGGTGTGGACACACAGACATACACCCTTCATTTAGCCACGACGTTGCTACTTCATTAAAAAGCCCCCCGGGAAAAAAAAAATTTTGCTGCGTAATCCGTATAATCCGTACAAAAATAGGGGAAAAGATGACCGAAAACCACATTTATTACTGTACTCTGACTATAGAATGAAAAGTGTAACCATGTAACAATTCCATTCCACAAGAGAGCATCCTAAATTATTACTCCTTTTACTTACCAACAAGATCTGAAGAGCTTGCTTGATAGTCGCTTCGAATTATTCCAACTTCTATAACTATCGCCACCCTTCATCAACACTGTAAAAACTTTCATCCAATTTACTGATTGGTTTGTAGTTGGTGAACCTTTAAGCCTAGATAGTGTAAACTATAACTTTTTAGAATCCTTGTAATCTAAGAAAGGTCGGTATGTGTTTTTCAACATGTTGGAGCATTTGTAATTTCCCCCGTGTACCCCTTGATATCCAAGCTGGGTGCCATAAGAGGATTTGGCAGTTCTTTCAAAAATCACTTTTTATGGATCATGCAACACTCTTTTTAAAAATATATTGCGCTTTACACAACGTCTCAAAGCGCTTTTACATTTATTCCGCTGTTACTAGGATAAGTCACATTTTCACATATTGAAAATTCGGCCAAGCCAATTAATAACGGCGCACAGTATTACTCTACCCCTAACAGCTCCCCTTTACACCTGGGTGAAGTAGACAAGCGTAGATAAATGGTCGTGCCCGGGACAACAAAACACGGTGGCCACGGCGGGGCTCGAACTCAGAACCTATTAGCATGAGTCCTCTGGCTTTAATGGACATCTCCAGCGGCGGGCAATTAGAAGCATGAGTGACTGCAATCATTACCCAACTGGACAACTTGAAAACCTCTCAGAACTGCAGATCTTACTGCTCAGCCGATGTTCGGTTCCTCAGACCACAACCTGGTGCGTGGTACACACAACGATAACCCAAGAAGTATGACGTCAGTCGATTCAGGCAACCCACATTGCAGAGATATTCTGTGCAAGTTGTGGTGTGGTGCCTTTTGGACTCACCCTCCTAATTAAAACACTGATGTTGACGGGCTAATGTGACCAACTTCAGGAAACAACTATAAATAACAGATGACAGTGGAGTGTGGAAAGGTCCCGGCAAATTAAGGGGCTCCCTGAAGACGTAAGAAGGCTGTCATATCAAGAAGAGAACACGCAAGATCCAGATGAACAACCCAACTGCCATATAAGTCCAACTACTCCAAACTGACAAGGAGTCAACTATACGTAAAGAGCTGGAAGAAGAACCTGCTCTAAGGAAGTTAAAGAGATGGAAGATGCACATGCTAGGAACAACAGCCTTGAACTCTCAAGTGCGTCGTAGACTAGCGAGTGAAAGCGCTCAAACGCCAGCAGGCAGCTGCCAAAGACAAACCCGGCTCCCTCAAACTGCTCCAGATAAAGTATGAATTGCTGGGAAGAACACTTCAGCAAACATCTCACTCAACCACCGTCACACTGAATTCCCCAGAGAGGAAAAGTACTTCACCCTCCATCCCAGAAACCTGGCAAATTCTAAACTCAACAGCATGCCTTCCTCAATAAGGCAGTAGAAGAGGCCATTAAGAAACGGAAAAATAACAAAGCAGTGTGATGGGATAAAATCTCTGCTGAAACCCTGAAAGCAGTTGCCCAACTATGAGAACCGCCACTTGTTTAAAAATAATCAACATTGCATTGGTAGAAGGGGAAATTCCAGAAGACTGGAGCAACTCCTGTATACAAGAAAGGTGAGAAACTAGATCCCGCAAACATAAGAGCAATTACTACTTTACTGTCCCATCCCAGGGAAAGGATTCTGTATCATGATCCTGAAACCGGCTCCAGACCCATAGATGACTACCTTGAAGAGCAATGTGGATTTTTGAGCTCAAGATGTACTACTTGATGCTTATTTATTGTTTGCCAAGTACTAGAGAAGGCCAAAAGAAAGACCATTCCATACCACTGGAAACTTGTAGCATTTTAAAAGCAGCATTTGATACCATTTGGAGAGCGGAACTCTGGAAATGTTTAAGATCAATTGGAGTAGACGCAAGCTTGTAACCTATTTGAAAAGATTGTAATGACAAACCATAATGCCAGTATGGTGAAATTGAAACTCACTGACTGGTTCGAAGTCTTAGTTTGGTGTGGACAGGGATTGCCTTCTATCTCCATGCTTCTTCAATCTCTTCTTAGAAATTTGTAATGAGAGGAGATCACAATCCTAGGCTCCGGAATCCAATGGGAGAGATGAAAACAAACACATTCGTTATGCCGATTACACAACCCTGCTGGGAAATGGTCTTTGAAAAGTTACAGCTATCCACAAAAGAGACTGGAAAAAGCCTGCGCCACATGGGGAATGAAGATCAACAACTCCATCTAAAGCAAGATCAAGTTCCGAGACCCAAGAGCATCACAAAACCTTAACCCGACCCCATTGACAAAGTAAATGATTTTGTCTTTCCTTCTTGGAATTAATGTCCCTTCGGTTAAGGAGGAAGGACATCAAGAGGCGTAACAAGTCTGGCAGCATGGCATTCGGTAGACTCAAGAATACCATCTTGGAGCAATCATGGCATCACAAGATCGCTCAAGGATTCCTAATATCCAGTCTCGGTTTCTACTCCCCATTGCCACCTATGGAGCAGAGTCCTGGGTATTGCGCAAGGCATACTGCCAAAATCTGAAAGCCTTTGAGATGAGATGTCTCCGGTCCATCCTAGGAGTGAACCTATGACTAGAAATATGACATTAGAGCGCGTCTGAACATCACATGCACCATCGCGGATGCAATCACCAGGAGACGGCAGAAGTGGTTTGGACATGACGTCCGATGGCCGGAAACAGATTACGCCAGACCAAGCCCTATACGCAGACTTAAACAAGCGTAGGAAGCCAGTCGCCCACCAGCAAGATGGAAGGACCAGATCCCCAAGGACACAGGCTTGGACCTCCAAATGCTAATCTATTGCAAAGGCAGACCAGAATGGAGGGGAATTACTCTGAGAAGAGCAAAGGGGACACCCCGTCCTATGCAGTTAAGTCCAATAAGTCAAGTCCTGCGCTTTATCCACTTTAGCCACTGAACCACACGGTCCCCCTGCTAGTACGGTCCCCTGCTAGACAGTTCTCGCTATGTTTATTGGGGGTGCAATATACAATTATAGCATTTTGCCAACTTGTTTCAGAATTTAACAGGCAATATAACCTTGGTGCCCCATACAAAAATTAATTTGCGACAAAATGACATAAACATTTCATTGACCAATTGAAAGGATTTATTAAAAGAAGTAACTATGCTATGATACTTTGCGATTTTAAAACGATCTTTCCGTGCTACAGACGGGGATAACTTTACTTCTTCACTAAAATTCCACAAATATTATTTTAACCCGAAAGTCCCTATCCCATATGAAAAGAGTTCTATTATTTATAAAAAACTCAACTTACTTTCCAGAATGTTCAATTGACCAATGGGTAGATGTAAACTCAAGCGACACAGCGATCCAATCACAGAAAAACAGCTTCAGATCTTTTTTTCTCATCTGGTTATTGGCAAGGCCATTTTCCTGCTCCACAAAAACAGTTGAAAAGATTTTCAGAATGAAAGAAAAATTAGGAATATTACTCGACCTTGATTTAAAATTAGCTGTAAATCATTGATTTTTACCAAAAGAGGTAATTTTTGTGTGGTTTTCTCCGACATAAAGCACCTGAAAGGACTATGTAAATGCTGCTGCATTATTATTGTTGGTCAATGGGGGGGGGGCAATGGCTTAATGGACTCTAAAAACGCACTAATCTCCGCAATGTTTTTAATTAATTTACGTATATTTTAACTTTTATTATTAAATAATATTTATATTTATTATATTAACTACTGAATAACGCTATTTTTGTTGCACACATGTAGAAGAATTGTGGGATAAAATATATAGACCATTAGCGGAAACAGTATTGCTTTCTCGCACTAACGCGCTTAGCCGATTGTATGGTCCATATGGCCCTCCCCGTTCAACTTTACGTGTTTGATTAATCATTCAAGTAAGAAAAAAAACTTTGATTATAGAGTGGTTTTTTAATTTCCTTTTTCGAGTGAAACTTTAGATTTTCATGTTGAATGAGGAGATTGCGAAGGCGTATATATTTCGCGAAGAGAAAAAGTAAACCATTATTAATACCGGTGGTCCGTCAGTGGTGTCTGCTGGACCGAGTCTAGTTTCTCGGAGACCGAGGGTCGCACGTTCCTGAAAACTTAGTGAGTGGGTGTCCCTTGACGGTCCGAAGACCGGTTTTTGTTTGGTTTATGGATCAAAGGCCATCATGAGCCATTCAAGGTCGAAGGTGGTCAAATGGGGTAAATACACATTCTCCAACCACATTACGTTTTGGGTTTATGGTCTCTTTTGTTCTCTTCACCAAAGGGCAATTCTGATATTGAAAAGGCTGTCAGGAACAACAGAAACCATAAACAAAAAGAACTTTTGGCGAATGTGCTTAAAATAAGCAACAATCCCTGGATAAAATGAAAAGTGGTACAAATTTTCAAATCGTACATAATCGGTCAATAGGTGTTTTTTGAAAGATTTTTTCGTGTCGGAACCTAACGAAATGCACTTTTCAGAGTGTATTACTTGTATTGTTTACTTTTTCTTCTTCGTGAATAGAGGCGCTTTGAGGGTTTCTCTTTTTTTGAGACACCCGGGTATGCTACATTAAAGTCGGGAATACGGCTGAAACTCACCACCATCGTTCGTCAATTATCTGAACTAGAAATTGCACGAATACACCAGTCTGATTCCCTCTGATGTTTTGAAATAAATTAGGCGTCAATGAGAAACTCCTCTCTGTTTGGTTCTCCTTCCGTTTCGTCCAGATTGTGTACGGTATCCGGTATTCACGTTGTTTGCACTAGCTGTATCAGAAAGGAGCGGTAGTTTACAGGGACGTAAATCTTTCCCGGCTGTGGGCAGACCATTACTGCTCTGACGGCGCCGAATAGTCTTCGTGATAAGCCTATAATAATAATAGTATAATAATAATAATAACATAATCATAATAATAATAAGCCTATAATCATAATGGACGGATTACGCTTATTTTTCAACGATATGGGCAGCTTTGGTTCTGCTACGGTATCAAAGGCTGTGTCAGAGCGAAGCAATTTTGGTCGCTGTGATGTGCGTCGGGTTTTGAGGAAAACCAAGCACCCCAAGTCCAACATCTCTCGGATGAGAAGAGCGCTTTGGCCAATCCAAGAGTAATGATTCCCATCATTTTCCTACCAGTCGACAAAGTTCGCTGCACTGTAGTTCTGGTCAAAGTCAACTACATAAGTAAAATGGATGACTTGCTATCAGATAGTGATACATATCGTGTCCCACTGCATATCTGCAAACGTAAAATTGCAAAGCGATATAGACTTTGAAAGATCAATAATTTTGCCTGTACATCAGCGACACATCTGAACATCTGACACTAGACATTCTTTATCACCACGAATGTAAGCCTTCCTAAGGTACATAGGAGACCATTCCTCTTCGGCCGCTTGTTACTGTCGATTAATTCCCCATGTTACAATCTAGCCAAACATCTAGCGGATATACTAGCGCCTTTGACAGGGCAGGGAATTTCATACATCAGAACTCCCAGCACGTTTGGTGGAAAGGTCTAAACGATACTGACGCAGCATTCCAGGTGACATGTCCTTCAATAATCATTGGTGATGCACATCAATTTTCATTCTTTTTTTTTTTTTTTTCATTTGGGATTGAGTCCGCTCTGTTGGTAAGCTTAACAAGTTAGAGGCTCCTGATTGGCTGACTGTACAACTTAGCCCGCCTCCCGTGTATTCCTATGGAACTTTCCGATTCGTTTACAAAAGGAGTTTTTCAAGAAAACAAACTATCACCGATCAAATAATTTGTACCATCAGCTTTCCGCAGATTTTATTCTATTCATTGGTATCACTTTGCCCTGAGTGTCAGCTCAGAGCTGGATCAACAAGTGACAGAAGTTGGCAGTGGCTGTGAAAAGGTAATGTCTCATATATTACTACTACTATTTTAAATCCAAGGTAATTTGTATTTATAACTAAACCACAGATAATTATTATTTATGATGAGTTTGATACCAAATCAGTAATTACTCAGTAGAAGTTGTAGAAAAATTCTAAGTTATGCGACTTCTCAATTGAATTTTGCTCGTGTGCATGTACTCCTGTACCACCTATGCATACTTTGCACAACCATGCGTTTTTTGATACTTGACGCGACTATCCATTATACAACATACCGTTT
>JAMKCH010055328.1:0-18139 GCA_023653785.1 Ophioderma brevispina | reverse complement strand
ATGAGCACTGGCTCCTCAGCGGTAAACTTTCGAGGCCTGTGGCAGGTCGAATGTCACGTGGTGTTTATGTTTTTGTAATGTTAGGAAAAACGCCATTTTGATTTAAGTTATTTGGACGCATACACGCCGACCGGAATTTAAAGGTGACGATATTTATACAAATGCCTAGGTTAAATGTAAAGTGGGTTGTTTTAAATTGAAAGCTTGATCTGTGGATTATTGAGTTCCATGCAGGGTTATAGTGTCAACAACATTGTCTTGATGCATGTGGACATTTTGCAGCTGGGTATTTAATTTTGTGTCTGACAGACATTGGATCGTAGCACGCATGTTATATTTGTATTTGTGCAGTCGCGTAGACAGATGTAGCAGAAGTTTCACTTGTCAGTGCGCAGCTGTTTTGCAAAAGAATGCCGCAATTTTGACTTCAAAAATGGTACCTACTGACAGCAATGTGTTGAATCATTGGGAAATTAGCATGCATTGCCATTTATGTCTGTCAGTCGCAATAGACGGTACCGTAGCCAGAAGTTTCACTTGTCAGTGTGCAGCTTTTGCAAAGTGTCAATTTTGCCTTCAAAAGAGGCGACTGGCAACAATGTGTTTGATATTTAACGCGTCGTATGTGTTTGTTCTGGCATCATGAGTGGCTGGGCGGCGTCTTGTATATAAAGCCCTGCTCATGATTGCAATGTTATAAATTATGTTTGCACAAAAAAATATTGGGCATATTGGGTGCTGGGCCCTCCATGTAAATAAAGCCCGCCCAAATGCAGGTTTTGCAAGATTCATTTTAAGATTTTATTGAAATTATCCGTGGAATGTAGGTTTGCTATTTTTTTTTTTTTTTTGTTGTTTTGTTCTGCCCCCCCCAACAATGCGTTCTGTGCAATTTTGAAGGCGTTGTGCAATTTGGCTGGCATGATGTGTACGCCCGTTAAGTTTCATTTAAGGGATTACGGATTATAAATTTAGGTAAGTTCGCATTAAACTAATGGCGTCGGGGTCATGAAATATTGATGTTCGTAATTGTTGCTGGGCAACGGATACTAGAGTTGCATTGTTTTCGAGATTTGAGTTTAGACATACATTGAGTTTGCTGTTTGTGGAGTATTCTGTGAAATTTATTGGCCAATGTTTTAGGTGTTAAATATTTAAATAATTTTCCTGTTGGCCTTGAAGTGGTCTTATCGTCACCAGCACCGTCCTTCGGGACATGGCGGTGGATTAACCAAATCCGTCAGAGGATAATTTAAATGGAGAACTGTGTGCAATAAGGAAAAATATATATCTACGACAATTACATAAAGTAAGTGATTGTTGCCATGGGCAAATTGCTTTCCAAATCAATAAATGTGAACTGGTAAGTGAAATTTGAATTTGAAACAATGATGAATTGCATGTTGTGCCTTTTTGTATATTTAATCATTATTTTCATTAAGATAAACAGTGCCTTTATTTTTCACACCCTCGGTCCGTGGGCCAATAGAGATATTGGCCAAATTCTGGCCCAATTATAATGAATCGAGACGTATGGACTACAGTATGCGCCGATATTATTTGCTTATGCGGCCCAAAAGTTGGACAAATATCGGGCTCGGGCCAATGTGGCCCCAAGATTAGGCAATTCTTGGTTATAGATTAAAATCAATATTGGGAATATATCAATTTTTTTTTTTTATTTTAAATTTTCAAAGATCAAGTTGCTTTTTAAAATTAATCGCAAATAATTTGAGCTATTCAAGTAGTTTGTAGTGAAACTGGTATTATATAGATTTGAAATAATGTAGTTTATCAGTAACAATATCCTTGAGATATTTTAGTGCTTAAGGATTCATGTTTTATTAGCTTTTAGTGTTTTCTAACCCTGCTCTTTTTAGGCAAACGTTGCCTTAAGCCACTATGTGTGCCCAACGTTTATCCCATTATAATTGGATTTATAGGGACTTATGCCTAGTGGCTGTTGGTCGAATGCCAATATGATGCGCCATAATTGACCATGAAAGGGTGCCGATATGAAGCCGCTATCACATTGCCAATGGAAACAACCAACTAGCATCGATGTGCTTTAGAAAGCACGAGTATTATATCATGACGGTGACTGAAATGTGACTTTGACCCCAATCTATGTACACATTATAGGGGTTGGTCTCAATTCTTTGACCAAGTCCCCCGGGATGTAAATAGCAATGGATATCTGGTGTGAGGTCTTCATATTTTCAAAGAATGCCCCTTTAATCGGCCAGATGACCTTTTTGGACCCAAATCTGTGAACACCCCATGGGGCCTTGGTCAGTGGTTTCTTCCTGACCAAAGTCTAGTTATGATAGCAATTGATTTGTGGCAGAAACAGCCAAAAGAGGAGGGGTAAGAGCGACTTGACTGTAATGACCCCTACTGACCTTGACCCATCTGTAAACACCTCTATGGGCCTCTTGAGTCAGCGGCTTTCTTCTTACCAAAAGTTCTAGTGATGATAGCAATTGATTGGTGTCAAGAAAACAGCAAAAAGGAGGTGTAAGAGCGACGAGTTCTGACCTCTACTGACCCTTGTGTGACCTTTGCCCCCAATCTGTCAAACACAATGTGTGGCACTTGGGTCAGGGTTATTCTGAAGAAGTCTGGTCAAGACACGTTAAACTGTAACCAATGTAGCATTTTGAAATATGAAGGAGGGCTTAGAGAGATTTCCCCTTTTTGGCCCCTAATGACTTTGGATTCAAAATCTTGAACAAGCCTATGGCCAGGCATCTGGCAATCACTGTGACGGAATGTTATCGATAGCACCCCACATGCAAAAACTTGGTGGGAGAAGTAGGGAAAAGGGTGGTAGCGCGACAATGACCGCTATTGACCTACGTGACCCCTATGGCAAACTGTGAACACCCTGTATAAACCTGGTGTCAGGGGTTCTGTGCCCGATTCTCGTTACAATCTGACAAGCATCTGGCACTAGTAGCATTTTAAGTGAGGTACAAACAAAAGAAGAAAGAAAGAAGAAAGAAATAGACCTGTGAAACAGATATATTTACAAGACGGCCGTATGGGAATGGATGTTTGATCCCCTTAAGGACCCCTTGAGGTGACTTGACCTGTGACCCTGTTAACTTCACCAATATGTCACAATGTCATTAAATGTATTTTACGTGTAAACAACTTTACAAGAATCAATATCATGAGTTTCAACTCAATCCAAGCATGGTCAGGGTTTGACCTTTCAACCCCTATAATGTGACCCTGGGTCACGAATTAGGGATCAACTGTAATTTTTCTGTATTTACGATATCCCGAGGGTATTCTGTCAAATTTCAGTCAATCGGAGCTGTTTGTAAATTTTGACCTTTGACCTTGAACTGACCTTTGGGGTCGAGACGTTCATAGACCTCTTTACGATTAATGTTACATCACGGTAGTAATAACGGGCTTTATCTGTCCTCTATAGGCTGCGATAAATCCACAATTGGTCTTATTTAACATTTTGGCGAAAAATTGACCTTGTGACCCCATTAATGACCTTTGATCGCGGTATAAAAAAAATTATAAAAAAAACATGAGATAAACAATAAAAAGCATGTTCCCACTACAATAAAAAAAATTCTACTAGATAGTCTGAAGATAAAAAATTCTTGAAATATTGCCTTAAAACCGGAAATGACCTTAAATGACCTTTGACCTCCCAAATAAAAATACCTGCAACACCAGGTAAAATGAATGCATATCTGTAGTTAAGTCACTGTACTATGTTTGAATTTGGAGATGATAAAAATTTTGAATATTTGGAAAAATATTTGGTTTTGACCGGAAAGTGACCCCTTAATGACCTTTGATCCTGAATCTGTGGACAACCCAAAGACCTGCCTAGTAACAATACATGGTGCTCTAATGACGTCCTCGTTACGTACTTGTAAGGACAGCGATTTTTTTTTTGAATATTTTTCACAATTTTTGGATTTCAACACAAGGGAAATGCCCTTAATGCCTTTGACTCATTTTTTTCCCTGAAACACCCTATATGAAGCAAGGTCAGTGCGTTTCCTCTGAACAGTTTAGTTGATATCGGCCGTAATTCCTGTAAGATAGAAGAAGAAGATTAATTTTGACAAATTTTAATTACATATTTTGAAGCCTGTGGCCAGTTTCAAAGGTCAGGAAAGGGGGTCAATGTCATATGACATAATGGGACGGGTCACGCGGTCATTGATGTAAGTCTAGTCAAAATAGTAAATGATGACGGAACTAGACACGTGATTAGATGTTGATAGAAAGAAACAAAGAAAGAAGATTAGAAAGAACGCATCAAAACAGAACAAGACGGCTGACGGACGTTGTAACTTAGTCATGCTGAGAATGACAACAAGGCGGCATGGTGACCCCTTAATGTGCTCTTAAAGTGACCTTTGGACCCCTTAACTTGGACAAATATGTGACAAATTCATATTAAATGTATTTTTATGTGTTAACCAAACGTTATGAGGAACGGTTATTCATTGAGTTTCAACTCCATCCAAGCATGTCAGGGATTTTGGCCCTTTGCACCTCTATAAAGTGAACCCTGGGTCAGGATAGGGGCACTGTAAACTGTTCTGTATTTACGATATCACGGAGGGAGAGGGGATGATTCCTGAAAAAATTTGAGTCAATCCACAGGTGTTTGTAAATTTACCTGAACTGTGACCTTGGGGTTGAGAGATATTGGCATGAAAAAGACTTTCTGGTATTTAAATGGCATCTTTCAGCTAAAATGCAAACAGTGACAAGTCTAGACACAAAAAAAATTATGAAAAATTTCAGCAATTATAGATGTCGCTATATACTTAGAAGAGCGTATGTAAGACAAACGCATCATTTATGAATGAACCCACCAATCTTAAAAAGTTTTCTCCCAAGAGGGGTCTGTGACATAATTTCCAGGATATGTAATGATATGGATGAACCATTATAAGACATGATAATTGTGGAATCGATCAAGGACTAAGACCTCTTACAAGTGGATGTTTGTCCTTTGTGGGTTACATGATCTTAACTGTTTTTATTGAATACACTTTATATACTAAGGACCAAGAAAATAATTAAAATTAAACAGTTTGGGGGGGGGGGGGGGGGGGGTTCTCAACACAAAAGGACAATTACAGGACTTGCTACCAGACATGAGTCGCATTTAGCCTTCTAGGTATTAAATGACCCTTTTGTCATGCCAATTTAAGTCGAAATGGTTCGTTTTCAATTTGTTTGATTAAAGCCAAATTTTTATAAACATTATAGAAAAATTTTAAACTTTTTAGGAAAAAAGGGAAAAATTAGGGTTAAATTTGGCCCCAAAATTGCATTATTACTGGTTAGATACGGGTCCGGTTTTTGGCAAATAATGATTATACGCTATGGGTCCTATTCCAGACTCTCGGAGGCAGATTCCGGTACCCAAACCCAAACGTTGAGACACCCCCACGGGGGTGATAGGGTGACTCATATTTGATCTTGCTGAGTAGAAAGAAGTGTCCAAGATAACCTAGTATACATAACTTTGTCTCTGAAGTGCGACTCGTGGTTATTTCACGGTAATAACAACGTTCGTTCTATTTCTGGTTTACTTTACTGACCAGGCGGTATTAATAGCAAGAAATAATGGGGGGGGGGGGGGTTTGAGGGGTTTATTTACATTCAGAAGAGGTTTGTATTGTGCAAAAACCTTGAGGTCTCTAACGTTGCTTGCGAAGGAACTGGGGGGTCTGCAGAAAGGCAAGTGTGGCCATTATTATTGTGTCTATAATAGGTTATTTGAAACTAACAAGAAACGGAAAGGTAAATACAAAATATCATATACACTGTTCCTTGTGAAATTTGCCACATGTTGCTACCAAGGTCGATATAATTTGGACGATGTATGAACCAATTTTTGACCTTGTGACATTGACACAGAAAAAAATGGCGACATCGTTTTTCTGAATAGTCAGAACCAATAGTATACGTTATAGTGATTGACAACAATTAACATTTAAACTTCCCACATAATTTTACATTAGGCCCCTCCACTATTAGAGCTGTTGTAACATTTTCCCATGGCACCTAATTTAAATTCAACGGAAAACACTCCCCATGGAATGTAAAGGGTTTCAACAACTGTTCTACGTGTGGGTTTTAATGGAGGGCATTTTTAACATAATCAAAACCAACATTTGTAAAACCGCAAAGCCCACGCAAGAGTCCAAATTTCAGCATGGGGTCATATATCAAACTCTTTATTAAACTTTTTGAATGTTTTAAATCAATAGTGCCATTGGATGCGCATTTTATGGCCCCCACCCCCTCAGAGGTCAATTTTAAGAAAAACGGCATTTTCAAGAAAACAAAAGGATATGGTGGGATGATGAAAGTTGCATGAGATGATTCTTAATACCCCAAAACGTGGGTATTGCACCAAAATTAAGCAATTGAACAAAAAATAATTGGAGTTATGGTCAACAATCCAATTTTTGAAAACAATTTGGCGGCCATTTTGGATTTGGTTTCAAGGGGGGCTGGGCGGCACCTGGTTTTCGCACTTTTTTTCTTCGAAAAGGTGGGCGATTCAGGGTGGGTTGGATTATTAAAGTTATCAAATGAGCCTGTGTTCGAAGTGATCTGGAAAACATTTACCTCTAATAGCCCACCTCTAGTATTATGTGAACTTAACAAAAAGTCTGGATCTGGCTTTTATAACATATTTTCTATAGAGGACTTCGATATGAGCTCAGCTATTTCATACAGTGTTTATGGATGGCAAGCATTATTCCAAAAAAAAAAAAAAGTTTGAGAAATTGAGGGCACCCTCTGTAATAATCTTTGAGGTGCCTGAGAGGGTTTGTACCACAAGAACAAAAGTTACCGACAGGCTATAGCTTCCAAGAGACCATTACAGAATCGGATAAGGAGAACCTAGTACAAACGAAAAATATTAACACAATATACACTATAAAAATATTATTGACCAGCATATCGAATGGTTTCAAAGAAAAACGGAATTATATAACCCGAACAATGAAATTTAAAAAACAATCTAGTCTGACCATGTGCCTATTTAAAAATCGCTCTAGTGTATAACGTTATGAGATACGACCGGCACGTTCGGGTCATACATGCCCTAGGAAATACAAATTTGAAAAGCATCATTGTGTGAAGAGGTTATGATGCTACTGTACCGTCCGTATCGAATAACACAAAATACATATCAATAACAGTTAGCGCGAATTTCAAATGAGCATGGTCAGACACAAAATGCTTTAATTCGTTTTATGGTTAGTTAAATTCCTTTTCCCATGAAACCACTCCAAAGGTGTTCAATAATGGTTTTTATAGCGTATATTGTGGAAGTTATTCTTGATAAAGGTTCTCCTTTAATACACGGATTTCTAGGCAACGACTTGCTGGTTGGTTCGCATGTCCATGCCAGTTAAATACTTGAAAAATCAATTTTCCATTCACTTCCTAGCTCAACTATAAAACTACTATAAATAGCGGAGCGGCCGAGCTTTGAAAGTGCTCTAGTTTTCGAGTTACACCTACCTCCGTACAAACAAAACACAACACCTTTATTGAAGGATTAAATTATTATGAAGAGTTAGAATATGATGGTTGTGGTTGATATTTGCGTTGGCAGGGATGATTTCTAGCCGAAAAATGCATTTTGGGCTGCAAATTAAGCGTAATTATTATTTTTTTAATTTTTTTAAGGTAAAAGGTTCAGGTATACGCGTTGTGGTGACCATGTGATAAAAAGGGTGTTTTTTTAAGGGAAATATTTTAAAAAACAAAAAAAGGGATTGTGGGGCTAAAACATTTCTAGACCCTTATATATGTATTAAAACAGACACCATAATATAAATGGCCAGATATTGACTGATATTCCATTCATGGTTAAAATTAGTTTTGCTAAGAAATTGATAAATCTTATATGATCTTAAGTTTTTGCTCAAAAACGTATTTTTTGACCAAAAAAACACCCATGCCACGAATGTGTTTTTGACCACAACCATCATTTTTTAAATATTTATTACTCTTTTGAATAGAAGTGGTTTGCGTTTTGTTGTGTACCGAGGGGAGGGGTTTGTCGACAATTTGCAGTCCAAACCGCCTCCACTAAAATGAAAGCAGTTAGCTCTATCATTTTAGAGATATGAGAGCAAACCAAGGCCAGGACGTGCGTAAAGTGGTTGGAGTGACAAGTTGTGAACGGGAAAAAATCAAGATTAACATGCTGAGAACTGATACACTGATTTTGGTAATGTGGGACTGTATAAGACAAATATAATTTTAAAAAGGAAGTTGCATATGCTTTCTGTATAGTTAAGGTTTATGAAGAAAGGGGATATATAAGACCTTTTGAGGGACATGAGTCTGAGGATGGATTGATAGACTAAAGGGACAAATGACCAAGAATTCATTTATAACAACATGTTTACTAAAAATAGTTCATTTTTGAGAAAATTACAAAACACTCTTCCACACAAATTTCCTTATGGCCTAAAAATTATTTAATTGTTTGGAAATTGGCATAATAAAGTCATTTAAAAAAATTGAAGATCTTTGAACCTTTGCTTTGTGATTTATTGTATATTGTGGAAATTATTCGGCAAGAATTCGAAAAAAAAAATCAGCAAAATGTTAAATGTCATAAATGAATTCTAGGGGGGTAGTTCCTCTGGAAATATGTACACGTTTATGTACTTAATGTTTTTAATTTACTATACTTATGATTAAAAAAAGGGTTTGTACAAAGAGTAAGGGTATGGGTACCTAACATTATAGAAATTACATGTTTAGAACTTGTTTTACATAAAACGAATGACAAGTAGTGTTTAGGAACAACTTTCTTTGAGAATTTGTTTTTTAAAAAAAAAAAAAAAAAAAAAAAAAAAAAAAATAATAAATTAATAATAAGGTAAACCTCTCTACTAAAAAATTTCACAATTTTTACAATAGTAAAAATTTGGAATGCGGGTTGGTGATTGAGGTATGTGTTTTGTTTCTTGTTTTGCTCTTATTTTGGTGATTTCATAAGCAATTACTGTTTAATTGAAATAAGTTGCACAAAATTGTCTGAAAATAAAAAGCATTTTCTTTTTGCATCAGCGATATTACTGATTTTAGTTAATATTTCGTATTGGAATGTATAAGGCCAATTAAAAAAAAAGTTCCAATTTCACATTCTTGGTATAGTAGTCTAGAAGATGATAGAAAAGGAGATCCCGGTATGCCAATACCGACATGTACAAAATCTTTGTCACCACAGATACGCGCTATTGGGGGTATTCGTTTTTTTACCGATAAACACGCGAAAAGGAAACGACGAACCACATCTCGGTGCGTCTACCTTGAAGTATCTGGCCACGCTCCAGTTCAAATCATGGCGAGTTTCCCGCGCATGTCGAGTTTCACGCGTAGTTATCGAGTTTTCCTCGCCATTGTCGAGTGTGCAGCGTTATTGTATATGTCGAGGTTACACGCTATCTGTCCAGTTTGCCCTCTAACATCGAGTTGGCTCGTATATGGTGAGTGGTTTGAATAAATCATGTCCAGTTTTACCGCTCCACGTATCAAGCATGGGCGGATTTTTTCCCGAGCATGTCGAGTTTCACGCGCTGTGTATCGAGTTTTTCCTCGCCATATGTCGAGCGTGCTGGCCGCGTTTATAGGTCGAGGTTTACAGCGCTATATGTCCAGTTGCCCTCTATACATCGAGTTTGCTCTCTATATGGTGAAGTGGACATAAATCATGTTCAGTTTCAAAATCTCGACTGATTTTCTCAAACATGAGGAACGCGACATGATTGTGGTTTATGTGGAAAAAAAAAATCATGTCGAGTTTGCTCATGTTGAGAAAAAATCATGTCGCGATTTGCTCATGTTGAGAAAAAACTCATGTCGAGTTTGCTCATGTTGATGGAAAAAAATCATGTCGAGGTTGTCATGTTGAAGAAAAAAAAATCATGTCCAGTTTGCACATTGAAAAAATCATGTCAGTTTTTTAAAACTCGGCATGATTTATTCTGGACATGATTTTATTCTGGACATGATTATTCTGGACATGATTTAGAAAAATCGGTCACATAGACTAGAGTTCAAAACTGTGATAGGCAGCGCGTAAAACTAGAGATTATAGCGGGGGTGTTAAACTCGAATATAAGCATGGAAACTCGCCATGTTTGATACGTGGAGCGTGCCTAGTGAAGGTCTAGCGAACCGCAACCGCAGTGGTTGCCGTACAAGATTTGCATGGACAAAAGATCTAAAAGGTGCTCGCGTGGTTTGTGTCAATAATACCTCCTTCCGATCACTTTGTAATGGTTTTAATGGACGTGGTTGTTGGACCATTAAAATATTCCTCATTGATAATTTTTAATTTTTATGTTTTGGTATGATGGGGGAAAACAATTATGATTCGAAAAAATGTTTTCTCCCTCACGATGTCGCCAAAAGCATCTGATTACATATTTGAATATAAAGCGGTCCGTGGTTTGAATAGTTGTAGCAAAAAATGTGAATTAAATTGGTCAGTGTTCGACTACATAGTGAAGATGTTTCTGATGACAAAATCTCAATTTTGGGTAGAGTAAGTGTGGGTGAGTGTGGTGTGTGGGGTGTCGGGGGGGGGTGGGGGTGGTTTGTCGATCGGGTCACCCACCTTTAATAAATGAAACCATGGCTATAAAAAGATCATGTGATATCTATAGCCCACTTGCCACAGAGCTTTGAAAGGATTTCCCCCAAAATAATTTCTGACTCTTCAACAGGTCTACTGTATAATTATAGCACATAAGTCAAGGTCTTTAGAGATTGGCGGTCAGAAAATGACTTGCAAGTCATTTGGAAAGCCATCCAAAAAAGATTATCAGGGAAAGACTAGCTTGTTTGACTAATTAGATGCAGTTTTGATGCTGATTCTGAATAATATGCACTCGGGAAATTATAATTTTGACCTTTTGAAACAAAATTGACAAATTTTGATCGTTGAGCGAATGGAGGTCGCTGGCCGTGTTCAAAGGATTACAAGAGAAAAGCGCCCCCAGCAGAGCAACACTGAAAAGGCCGTATACAGCATTTAGATAATAAAGGTGTTGTTTCCGATTTATTTCTATTGTGTTTAATTGATATGAGAGCTGGCACTGCCATGGAAAAACAAAACGCTGCGGTTTGATTGGTAGAAGCAATAATGATATTGCAAAGCCCTATGCAATACTGTGCGTAATATTGAGGGTAACCATTTAAAACGGGCGTTTTGCGGTGTTTATATATTTGGAATGAAAATGGATTTGAAGGCTCAAATTTCCAGGACGACAATGAGGAAAAATAAGACCTTTCATTTTTTTTTCTGGGATGACAAAAAAATCGATACTACTGCCGGATAAATCAGGTGGTTTCCCAAAGACGTCAGAAATTGAACCTTAATTAAATACAAAACTTAAAACTTAGGGTAATACTTGGATTTACATTTACGGAGCCGACCTGTCATGTTTTTATTTGTGAAATCAATGTATGTTTTGACCAGAACAGGCACTATTATTACCAGATGCTATACCCTTCCCAGTTATGATATTAAGAGCATTATCATGCGTTGATGTGTCCGATACGCGATAATACCGGATCCTACGCATGATAATGATAAAATTGATGATTTGTGCCCAATATTAATGGTTTGCTATAATGAGTTTTAAAATATTGGGCTCGCCGGCGTGCTCACCAATTATTTTTGCAAAACTCAAACCAACTAAATTTTGGGCTGAATCCATCCTAATTTTATTACAAAAATCGGACATATAAATTGCATGAAAATAAATGGCTAACTTATCACGGTTTTAAACCAGCTATTCTACTTCTTCGTAAAAACGGAAAATTTAAGGGTATTTCCGTAATCCAATCATTTTTTGTTTTTATTAAAGTTTAAAAACGGATGTAAGAAAATCGTTTTGTCGTGATTTGGCGAAGAGTCACGGTGTTCTATGTTAAAAGCTTCTATGTAATTGAAATAATATTCGGGACATTCAGCCAAAGTTCACCTAACGTCAATTAAATGTTTTTCATAAGAGCCGTTATGATTTTGAAAGAAACTAATTCCTTAGACGGTAGACTACAGGTGTAAAATTACCCTGAAAATTACCGGCAACATAGTCTAAAAAGGCTAATGAATACCGATTTGCGGTATTTGGAAAATACAGCAAAGGTGTATTTTATGTTAAAATTTTCAGGCATAGTATGACTACATTTAAATATGTCACTATCAAATATACTTAGTGGTGAATTGCTAATACAAGGTTTACAGTAAAACAAGTAAATTCACGGTATTATACAGTAATCCATCTGTCAACAAATACGGTAATGCAATTTACGGTGATTTGACCAGGTTTGATTTGTAAAGATTTTGTAGATTTTTACAAACAAAACTGGTTTACGGGTACAAAATGTAAAAGTTATACAATTGGCCAAAAAAAGTTACCACTTTTTCGTCTGCAATTTCTCAAAAGTGGATGTAGGGAAATATCAAAAATAGTTGGAGGTACTATTCACTAACAATATCTTGGTGGAACTGGTGAAAACGGCATTTTGAAAAAAGCTGTGAAAGACAACTGGCCACAATCGAGAGGAAAAAAAAGGTCAAAAAAAAACCACTTTGCACACATGGCACGTCTCTGGCACTCTGTTGGCGGTCACGAATTATATCCAAGATGATACACACATTGGACAACGCACACCGTCATGGGACTTGGTATTTAAATAATAAAAACACAAAGGTAAGGATTTAAGACACTCAAATATTCAAGTTCTCTTATAAATTTAAAAATAAAACGGCTTACAAGATTTCTTCTTTAGGATCTTGTCCCAAACCACTGGCAAACTTCGAATCGAAATTGTAGAAAGAAAGCAGAGTCCGATCAGTCATGGCAAGAAAAACATGCATGTATCTTTCAATTTAAAAATTTCTCCTCCATTGAAAATCAATTAATTTATATGTAAATAGGCATTTAAGTTCAGTTTCACGGTTTGAGAGATCTCTCATTCACTTTCAAACGGTAACATTCACACAATCTCGAAGGAGATGGTTCAGTAGGTTGTTAAGTGAGTAGGCCTCCAATTCACGCAATGGTATTGATTTCGGTTCAACCTAATGGTTGTCCCATAGGGCGGGCTTACGGTGTGGCAAAGTGGGTTTAACCATTTTGAATATTTGGCGCCAGTTTGTTATTTGAGCTTTGGTTTGAACGCCGGCGTTGTCACCACAGGTTATAACAAGATAATCGTCCATAATTTAATAAATATCTTCAAAAAACTGTGATATGTCCACCACTTTTGAGAGATTTTGCCAGATCATAAAAGGTAAACATTTTTGGGACCACACGTACATTATGGCGTTCAGGTTTTGTTTTTAATTTGTCCACGTTCTCAAAAAATCTGTGTAACGGAAACATATAATTTAGGTTTTTATGATTTTCTTTTTTACAATATACTGACGATTTTACCGTATTTTTTGGCCGCAATGGACGTCCGTTATTATAATACTGTAAATTTACATTTTTTTTTAAAGTTGCATGTTCCAAATACGGTCCCCTTTTACATACTTGATGATGACTTAACGGCCGAGTTTTTTGTGCCTTTACAAATTTATAGAGAATTGATAACATAACTAGTTTTGTACGTTTTCTTCATATCCTTTACCTATCAAACGTAAATTGAGCTATGGCCCGACTTGTAGACAAGAAAGACCGCTGATTATGTGAAAGCAGTCGACCGACCCAGAACTGAAGCCGGGTAGGGGGGGGCCTTTGCACAATCCACGGCTTCTCTACAGTGTGAACTTTATAATTCTTTGATAAATGATGAATTATCCTAAAAAGAAAACACTCGATGCTTTTTTTTTGTCGATATGCAAAATACAGAGGCGCCAGCATCATGAAACGGTGTGAAATTGAAAAATAATGGAACGAATGTAATGCGGGTGCGGACCACAGGGACTGCGTTTGCACTGTTAACGCTGAAGACGCCTGCCAACGCATACGCAACGAAATAACGAGAAGAAAAGATGCGTAAAAGGAAGGGAAGAAAAGTAATGTATTTCACTCCTGTGTCACGAATTACCCCCAATAGCGCGTCCAGGCCAGACACAACAATGGGCGGCCAGACCGGGATCTTCTTTTCTATATCTGGGTAGTAATAGTTCGTTATGAAGAGAACAAGGATAAAACATTAACATGTTAGCAAAACATTACATGTTATTAAACAGTGAAGTGTCTGAACAGAAAAGCACTTCTATAAATTCTTCGAAAAAGTTAATTCTCCGGTGGTTTGAATAGTTGTAGCAAAAAATGTGAATTAAAATGGTCAGTGTTCGACTACATTTGAAGATGTTCTGATGACAAAATCTCAATTTTGATAGAGTAAGTGTCGAGTTAGTGTGGTGTGTGTGGTGGGGGGGGGGGGGTTGTCGATGGCGTCACCCACTTTATATAAATGAAACATGGATATAAAAGCTCATGTGTATCTATAGCCCACTTTGCCACAGAGCTTTTGAAGGAATTTCCCCAAAAAATTAATATCTTAACCCTTCGACACGGGCAATATGTATAAAACGTATAGCCACATACGTCAGTAGCTTTAGAGATGGCGTCACAAATTAACTTGCAAGTCATTTGGAAAGCCATCAAAAAAAGATTATCAGGAAAGACTAGGCTTTGTTTGACTAATTTAGATGCATTTTTGATGCGATTCTGACTAGCACTGGGAAAGTATAATTTTACCTTTTTGAAAACAGAAATGACAAATTTTGATTCGTTGAGCGATGGAGCGCTTGCCGTGTTCAAAGGGTTAAGAGAGAACAATCGCCCCGCAGAGCAACACGGTAAAGGACGTATACGCATTTGCTATAAAGGTGCTGTTCCGATTTATTTCTATTGTGTTTCTCAATTTGATTATGAGTAGCTGGCACAATTGCCCATGGACAACAAAACTTTTTTTTTGGGCGGGTTTGATGGTAGAAGCAATAATGCATATGCAAAGCCCTATTCAATACTCTGCTGATATATGATGGTAACCATTAAAAAACGGCGTTTGTGGTTATCTTTGGAATGAAAATGGATTGAGGCTCAATTTCGGACGAACAAGGACGACAATGAGACAAATACGACCTTTCATCTGATATCAAAATCGATACTACTTCCGGAAATAAATCAGGTGGGTCCAAAGACGATCAGAACATGCACCTTAATTAAATACAATACCTTAAAACGTTAGGGTTAAAACTTGTATTTACATTGACGGAAGCCGTAACATGTCATGTTTTTATTTTGTGAAAATACATGTATGTTTGAGCAGAGAACAGCAAATTATACAGATGCTATACACTCCCAGTTATGAATTTAAAGAGCATTACATGCCTTTGAGGTGTCCGATACGCGGATAATATCGGATCCTACGATGATAATGAATAAAATTGATGTTGTGCCCAATATTAATTGGTCTTGATATGAGTTTTAAAATATTGGGCTCGACTGCGTCTCGCCCAATATTTGAAATCAACCAATAATTTGGGCTGATGAAATCAATCAATTTTATTACAAAATCGGACATATAAATTGAAAATAAATGGCTAACTCCGGTTTTAACCAGCTATCTTACTTCTCCGTAAAAAACGGAAAATTACGGGGTATTTCCGAGATCAAATCATTTTGGTTTTATACAGTTTAAAACGGCTGTTAAGACCAATCGTTTGTCGTGATTTGGCGAAGAGTCACGGGCTGTAAAAGCTTCTATGTAATTGAAATAATATTAGTACATTCAGCAAAGTTCACCTAACGTCAATAAATGTTTTATCATAAGAGCCTTATTATTTGAAAAGAAACTAATTCCTTAGACGGTAGACCTACAGTGTAAAATTCCCCTGAAAATTTACCGTCACATAGTCTAAAAGGCTATAGAATACTGTATTTTACGGGTATTGGAAATACAGCAAAGTGTATTTATGTTAAATTTTCAGGCATAATGACTAAATTTAATATAATTCAATTCAAATATACTATTGTGAATGGCTAATACAGTTTTACAGGTTAAAAAATGTAATTTCCGGTATTATACAGTCATCCATTCTGTCAACAAAAATACGGTAATGCAAATTTTACAGGGTTTTGACCAGGTTTGATTGTAGATTTTTACAACAACTGTAATGTTTGAGGTCACAATGTAAAAACAGTTCTACAGATTGGTGCTCCAAAAAAAGTTTACACTTTTCGTCGCAAATTTCTCAAAAGTGGATAGACATATCAAAAATAGTTTGAAGGTACTTATTAACTACCCATATCTTGTGGAACCTGGTGACAAACGGCCATTGAAAACAAAGGAGAAATGACAAAATGGCACCATCTAGAGAAAAAAAGGTCTCAAAAACACCACTTTGCACACATGCAAAGTCTCTGGCACTTGTTGGCTGTCACGAATTATATCCAAGATTGATACAACAACATTGAACACTGCACCCCTCATGGGACTTGGTATTTAATAATAAAACACAAAGGTAAGGATTAAGACACCTCAAATTATTTCAAAGTTTCTCTTATAAATTTAAATAAAACGTCTACAATATTTTCTTCTTTATAATCTTGTCCCAAACCATCAAACTTCGAACTGTAGAAGCAGAGTCCTCGATCAGGTCAGGGCAAAAAAACATGCATGGAATTTCCATTTAAAATTCTCCTCCAATTGAAATCAACTTAATTATGATTAATGGCATTTTAAAGTTCAGTTTCCCGGTTGAGATATTTCTCTCATTCACTTCAAACGGTAAACACACTCACACAATCTCGAAGGATGGTCAGTAGTTTGTAGGGAGTAGGCCTCCAATTCACGCAATGGTTTGATTTCTGTTCAACATAATGGTTTTTCCATAGACTTACGTGTGGTGCAAGTGGGTTTTAAACCATTTTGCACTCTTTGGCCGCCCATTTTGTTCTTTGCGCTTTGGTTTGGAACGCCGTTTTTCAACCAGGTTATACAGATATCGTATACTAAATATCTCAAAAAACGGTTATATGGTCCACCCACTTTATGAGAGTTTGCAGAGAAAAGTGTAAACCTTTTTTTGGACCAACTGTACATTAGTGGTCGTCAGTGTTTTTGTTTTTATTCGACCCGTTCTCAAAACTCGGTAACGAATACATTACATTTAGTGTTTTATGATTTCTTTTTTTTACAAATATACTGGACGCTTTTCCCGTATTTTTTGTTGGCAGAAATGGACTTCCGTAGAATACTGTAAAATTACAATTTTTTTTTACAGTGCATGTTCGCTAAATCCTGTCCCTTTTTACATACTTGCATGACTTACTGCCGTCGTGGTTTTTTGTGCTTTACAACACTCTTATAGATAATTGATAACGGCCCCCCCGTAACAGAAAAAAAACTTAGTTTTTTACTTTTTTCTTCATATCAACTTTCCCGATCCAACTAATTCGCTCTGGCCCACTGTAGACAAGAAAAGACGGCTGATTATGTGAAAAGCATGTCGACGACCCAGACGGAGCCGGTGGGCCTTGCACAATCACAGCTTCTCTACAGTGTGAACTTTATATTCTTTGATAAATTGATTTATCATAAAAATAACATCTCGATGCTTTTTTTTTTTGTCGCCATCAAAATACACAGGCGCCAGCATCATGAACGTGAAAAATAATGTAACGAATGTATGCGGGCGTACCACAGACATGCGTTTGCAAGTTTAACGCGAAGACGCTGGCAACGCATACGCTAACGAAATATTCGATGATGTGTAAAATGCATTTGCGAACATTACGAATACCCCCAATAGCGCGACCATGCCAGACAACCAATGGCGGCCAGACCGGGATCTCTTTTTCTATATTGTATAAGTAATATTCTTTTTGTTTTTTTTTTTTTTTTTTTTTTTTTTACAAACATTACTGTTTTTTAAATGCAGTGTCTTAACAAAAGCACTTCTATAAATTCTTCGGAAGTTTAATGCTCCAATGGTTTATTGCCAAGCTTCTGCCTGGCACTCCGTTTCATTGTCATCTTTGTGGACTGTTAAATAGAAATTGTGTACTAATAAATTCATGAAGTACATTAGAACTGTCCCGAAAACAAAAAGTGAAATGTATGGTAAACT
>JAMKCH010055327.1:0-10238 GCA_023653785.1 Ophioderma brevispina | reverse complement strand
AAGTAGTTTGGCAGGGTGTTGGGTTGGACAGATATTATTTTTTTTTTTTTTTTGTATTGTGGAAAAAGTCTTCAAAATGTATTAGGAAAAAAACACAGAGAAAGAAATGTGAAAAATTGCAAGGCGGAAATGCTGGATTTTAAAATTGCATTTTTGACCCCCCTTTTAGCAAAGCGGAATTTTCATTTTTTTCTGAAAATTAAAAAAAAATCTTTTCAAAATGAGCAAAAACCTAAAAAAACTGCACTAAAAAGGGGACCAATTTTAAAAACAAAAATGGGCACAGTCTTCTGAGACAGAACTTTTTTTTTTCTTGGCCTTCCTAGGGCTGGTCAGGTTTAACAATCAATAAGTATAGAAAGATAAAATATTTAAAGCAAAATACTGGGTCAAATTACAATAACAACAAAGTAAGAGTTGGATCTAAAAAAATAACATACAAAGCAGCTATAAATTTATATATTCTTGAGAAAGAAATATCATTAAATGCAATAAAGACACAAAGTAGTATCCTAAGTATAGGTAGTAATGATAGCGAGCTCTTATTTTTCAAAGCTGTGAAAACTGTCTTGAGTTTTACTGAACACAGCATTATGTTTTTCAAGGTCTAAAAAATAAAACCCATCTGCTTTCTCTTTTTCCCATTTCTTTGTAAGATAGCTTTTAAGGGGGATGGCCACGCCGATTTAAAGATATAAAGTTTATCCTTGATAGAATGGACTTCACCTAAAAGCCCCATCTGTAAAGTTTCGCGCCGATATTTCACAACCGTTTTGGATTTGTCGACGCGAGAAACGTGATTGATTTTGTGAGCCCCCATAGGGGAGGTCACTGTGTACTAATAATTGTCGCACCAAATGGAGTACACTTTCGCTCGCTAACTCCCAAACCAACATCATTTAGCCTAAGATTTCAAGGTAAATGAAGGAGAGAAAAAAAATTAGTAGAGTTCTTCTGATACCCCCCCCAAAAATGTTGACCACTTCCGGTAAAATAAATATTGGGGTTCTGGGGCCGAGGGTATTACGATCGGGCCATGGACCTTTAAGAAAATTTTTCATTTAACTTCAATGAAATCTCCTAAGACATAACATGTGCTATGCCAATTTGCCACAAAGCAGTGGAATTCCTGTATTTGAGTTAACTTTTGCACCAGTATCCCTTAAAAGAGGTGCACTCACATCGACAGGTGGTAGGTAAGTGCCAGTCTGCCCATAAGACCCTGCATTTTTTTTTTTTTCATTTTCACTGGCTCCCATTTTAAGCTATTAAGTTCAGAGACAATTTATTTAAAGAGCAGTGGTGTAACCAGCGAGGGGTGTGAGCGCCCCCTGCTCAGAAACCATTGCTTGCCTGCTGTCCAGCCCCCCCCATCAGCTCTTCCCAAATGAACTGAAAAGTTTTTTCCGTGTTATAAAGAAGGACCCAAATTCGCCCACTCAGAAAAATACCTCGGCACCCCTCCCCCCCCCCCCCTTAGCAAACATTGGTTTTGTGCAACGGTGTGAGAGTCTGCTGGTGCCACAAAATTTTCTTGACATGCCTCAAAAGTTAATGCAACTAACTCAAATTGGTGTCACAGATGCAAAAATTACATCCCAAAATCAGTTCTATAGCTCCATGTTTGAAAAATCTGGGTGGCCCATACCTACCCAAAAGTACCCGAGTTCCTTCCCTGAGTGTCCTTCTTAACCTGAAACCTATTGTTTCACTTTGCCATTCAGGTTAAACTGGACTAATAAAGCCTCTTTTAAGACCTCCAGACCCCAGCACAATATAGATTAAAACTCTGAATAATTCTTCAAGATCAAAGAGGTGAAAAAATATAAAAATGTTAATTCGCCACAACAGGATATTGGTTTCTAATGCTTACAATAGCGCCGAGCCGCCACACAAAACTACTACTTCTGGGTTCTGTCACTGTACAAATACGGATCAAGGGAATTGACAGACCTTGACCACAAAATGTCCAAAATTGTCAAAAAATTCTGATGAACTAAAAACCTTCTTTGTATACTTTGATTACCGAAGCTCTGCTAATTCTAGATCTCGAGGATTAGGCAACTTACAAACTAGAAAATGGGGATTTCTGGTTGGACTGGCCAAAAGCACTGCTTGCATGAAAACTGATATTTGACATTTCATTTTTTTTAAATCACTGTATGCATGTTAAAAAGGTAGCTGGTTTTTTTCAGCGGAGGAAGGGAATTACTCCAAAACCAAAGTACTATTATAAAAAGCTGCCAGACTAAGTCTACAATTTCCCTTTCTCATTTTTCCATTTGTGTACTGGGATGGGGAAAGAAAAAGGTCAAATCATTCTGATATCAGGCAGCATTTTACCAATATTGAGCAATTTACCTAGGCTAATTTTACTACAATACCTTATGTCTAAAACAATGCAAATTTTTGCCAAAGGCAGAGAGCTCTGAATCCTGGGTCTAATTATACTGTTGTCCCTGTTGTTTTGAACGATTCCCAAGGAAAAACAGTTCAATTTATAGGTACATAGCAAAATTTTTTTTTTTTCAAATGGACCCGAGCCCTGTAGGGGTGGAGATATTGGCAAGTATTGACTACATACATTTATTTTGTTGTCATGAAATTGGTTCCTTAATTTAGAATGAAAAAGTCACCAAAAATTTAAGACTTCTTGCATTTTTTCAGTTTAACTAACTAACATTAGAATGAATGTATTGCCGCATTTTGGGCCTCGGGGGAATTTAATAGGAAAGCGATGGTTGGTAACATGGATTGCACAATCCAAATCAAATGAGGTACTGTGAAATTGAAGGATTTTAGGGACTATTTTTAAGTCCGAACTCATCAAGGCTGATGTTACAGAAACTCATACAGTGCATGTATTTACAGCTAAAGAGCCTTGAGAAGTATGATGGGAGGATGGGTTTTGGGCTTTGGTTGGGCAGTACACAAATTTAACCCTATTTCATATATTTGGCCAAAAATTCCACCGAACTGTCCATTCATTCCAATGGAATCTTTGGTCAATAAGCAAGCACCTCAAACCTCCTTAATGGCAGTCCTTGTTGTCAGGAGCGTAACAGGGGGTCACTTGTCAAAGGGGGCAAATTCTACGTTTTGAGGCAGTTTTCCTGGTTTGTAGGTGAAATTTCCTGGTGAAAAGAGAGCAAAAAAGGCGATTTTGAATGATTTCAACTTTTCCCAGTCAAAGGTTTTAAGGGGAACCCTTCAGTGGCGACGCCACCAGACATCGTTTTCGGGGGGGCAAAGTAAAATGTGGGGGGGGGGGAAAGGGAGTAAAAGTGAATTCTGGGGGGGGCAAAAAGTATCAAATCTTTGGGATTATTAAACCAATTTTGGCCCAAAAATCGCTGATTTTCCCCCAAATTGATGATTTTGGCCTACAAATCGCGAATTATGACAAAAAACCCTCCATTTTTTTTTCGGCCAGGGGGGGCAACTGTCAGTACCGCAGAGAGGGGGGGTCAAAGGGGGTAATTGACCCCGGGCCCGGGGTCTTAGGTGGCAGGTCCTAGGGGCCCGTATAAAAAAGTAGCCTTGAGGTGGTGACAAAAGTAAGAGAAGGAGAGAAAGTGAGCGGAGAGAGAGAGAGAGAGAGAGGGGTGCGAGGGGGGAGAGGGAGAGAAAGCGAGCTAGAAAGAGAGCATTGACGGATACACGGGGCCGTTTCCCCCTCCTGCGACAAATGGTACTACTTACGTTGAGAAAATACGGGAACCCACGAAATTTCCAATTTTTTTGCGCTACGCCGGTTAAGAAATTTAGTGCAGGGCCTCTCGTGGTTTGAGAAATACACAAAAACAATTTAAGATTTTGTTTGATTTAAAACGGTTGGTCATGAATTATAAACTGGACTTCTTACAATTTCAAATTGTTTCTATCAAATATACATGAGAAAAAGTGTTTTGGAAAGTGAACATTGCAGGTTCCGCGCTTTGCGCTGCACGCCCCAACCCCGGATCCGCTCATATATGAACTCTCGTGAAACACTTTGTTATTATTATTTGAAACAACGAAACCATCAGTATATTTACTTTTGTTAAAACCGATTTATCATTACCTCTCATTAAAAGGGAACACTACAATTTCTTTTTGTTTCTATCAAATTTTAATGAGAGAAAAGGTGTTTTGGAAAGGGCACATTGCAAGGCTTCCGCGAGAGAGCGGGAGGGGGACACCCCCTCCCGCACCCACCCATGTCCGTCCTCATAAGCACAAGATGAATAATTATCACAAATACCCCATTAAAGTTACATCGAACAACTACATTATACAGCTCCCACACCCCGCAATGGCCGCTTCGCAGCCATTGTAACTTCAAAATCCCCCATGGGGTTCTGGAAAGCGAAATTGTAAAAGGGCCCGTAACTCCAAAGGTCCCCCCACGGGGGGAGGGGGCCCGCAATTTCTCTCGGAGGCCCTTGCAAAACTGCCACTGGAATCTGTCCCCCCCCCTCCCCCCTGCCTGTTATGCTCGGCTGGTGTGGGACGGAAGGATATTATCCACTCACAGACCTCAAATTTTTTGGCAGAACATTTGCCTAGCTTGGCAAAATGTTTTATCTTAAACTCACATCCAGTTTGGGAATGCTTTTTTTCAATAACACTGACAAAAAACCCTTCTCAAAGTTAAAAATAATAACCACTTTTAATCATCACAATTTGCTCAATGGGCCATGAAACAAGACTACTTAAAAATAGTTTCCCATCTTTCCTCACCCTTCAATTAACTCCAGTCCAGCCCCCAGTTAGTCAGATTTTGATTACCTTACCTTGATTTTACGTGTACATGGGATACTTTAATTTGGCTTTTTGAATTATCCTATGTTCGGCTATCATAGTTGGGTCAGGTTAGCTTGTAACCCAACCTATAATAACATGGGCATGTGCCCCAGTTATCACACAGAGGGGACATCTTAACACAAAAGTGCATCTATCGAAATCCGGCCAAAGAAAGGCAGCAGGATTGTGTTTATTAAAATTGATTATGTTCAGGGAATTCAAGTTAAAATTTTTGGCAATAAAAAAGTAAATAGAAAATAAACAAAACAAGCGAAAACAGAAAGGAAAAACTAAGTTAAGATAAAGGTATTGACGGAAGTATGACGGAGACGACGACCATGTACAATAGCCAATACTTTGCTCAGGTTTTACTTCAATCTCTGGCTACGGGACCACAAATTAGCCAAAAGGTTGGGAAACACTTCTTTATAGGCCCTACTTTCACCAAAATGCCCCCGTCTCCCCCATGGACAATGTTGAATCCTGAAATTTGTTATTGCCACACTACAAAGAACCCACATGATTGTTGGGGATAGGGCGGGATGCATGGATAGATAATGCTCCAAGCCTTCCAAACCCAAGTTGACATGATTTCATAGATATCTCTTTAAGAGAAATACGGCCAGTAATCGGAGGCAAAAGAGCGGTCAGTCTGGTTCCAACACATTTTTGGCTAAGATCTGCAGTTGCGGGGGAATGGGAGAATGACCATTTTTTAAACCAAAATTGGGTCCGGTAGGAGTACAGCAAAATTTTAAAATCATGAGTATGAGTATGAGTATACAAACTGTAATCGCACTCAAGTATGAGTACAGTATTAGTACTTGAGTACTACAGGTCATGTATGTACATCAAATGTGAAGGTGCTTGCTGGTTAACAATACGAAATGTACCTTTAAGTCAGGCCCGTAGCCAGGAAGGAACTTATGTGGGGGGTCGGAATTTGGCCGCCATGGTGGACCTTTTGCGTACCACAAAAAATTTTTTTCGGCTACACTCCACTCGCAGGTTGACCCAATTTTTCCACTGTCGTCTCCAAATCTGAAGACGGTGATGGGACATGACATCATCACAGCATTGAGAAAAAACAGTTATAATACCAGCAATGGCGTATGAACACTGCTTTTATTCAATCATTTGAACCTGCACCTACTGAATTTAGGCACGAGGCAAACTTTAACATGACCAAAGCGGACTTTCAACATGTCAAAGCGGACCTTTCGGACATCATAAAGGGGACCTTTTTTTTTTTTTTTTTTTTTTTTTTAAGTCCCGCACCCCACCCCCCCCCCCACAATCTAATATCTACAGACTCAATTTATTAATCCGATGTGCTGCGCAGCATTATCTCGCCTTAATACAAACGCTTATACACTTTAGGCGCAGTCTAAATTGGGCACGGATTGAAGGAACAGCGCTGATGTAAGACCATATCTCTTATACTGATAGACAAAATACTGGTCATCAAAGTGTGACATATATCAGGCATTCTTGTGGGACTTGGGTGGGAAGTTTAGTGATTACTTTAACTTCTAGGTGCACAGAGTATATGGACACTGCAAGCAACACATACACTCAAATCATATCACACCCCAAATATTGCATTCAAAATAAAACCTAAATTTTTTAAGCTTCTTAAAGATTATCTCTTAAAAACAACAAGACAAAAAAAGACGGTGCTTAAATAATAACATGATCTATAACACTAAATACAAAAAAAAATTAAAAACCAAACATTACAAAAAATTTACATATTGTAATTTTTTAATGGATCGCTCACTCAAAAAAATGGTTGATGGTCAACCATATCCGTAATCTTGGGCCCTCACTATTATTAATACCGTAATACGCTCCGGTGCAGTGATTTCACATTCAAATTCTTTCTCTCTCTCCGTCCTCTCCAGTCTATCACAGACATTGTTTTAATATATCAATCAATTAATCACATGTACACACAATGTGTTCTTTACTCGCGCATGTGATAATAAGACGGAATGGACGGAATATATCGCCACCCCGATCCCTGATCGTAATCAACTAACGTGGGTTATATTTAGGTAGGTAATTAAGTACGTAAGTCTGCTCAGTAAACGTGAAGTCCCGGGGAACGCCAGGAGCCGAGTTTATTCGTTTTTTTTAATCAAGGACGTTCCCAATTACCGGCTTGAGGCAGATAGAAAACAATGCGTTTTAATTAAACTTGATGATGAGGGTTACACTTTTATGCACAAATAGCATGAGACAAGCTGCCACAGTAGGGGGAAATATGATTTTATTTTAATATATCAGTGAAAAAAAAAATCCCACAAAATTGCATGTCTGCAGTGGTCCCATCAATTTTGAAGCCCCCTCTGCTTATTTAACCAGATTTTTTTTTTATAGCGTAGTCCTTTCAGAGGGCTCATCTTCAATATTTAGTATTTGCAAGGCTTATAAACAGAGTCAGGAGTGGGGCAAAAATTGGGGCCGAGGCCACAAAACCATAAGTGCATGGTGGAGATGAGGCCCGAACTATATAAATACCACCAAAATATAATACATAGGACACCAAAATCACAAAAAAAGTACAAAATAGTAGTCGGAAAAGCAGACAGCTTATAAATCCATCTCTGGAGGTTTGCAAGATAAAGGGGGTGTTCAAGCATGATCAACAACATTTTAAAAAGATTTTTAAAATTGCAACTGGAATACCCAAGTAAAATCTTAATTTTTAATTTGTGTGTGTGTGTGTGTGTGTGCATGCGTGTGTGTGCAGGTACATTAGGGAGGCTCTGCAAAGGTAAAAAACAATGGAATAACCAGATGAAAACTGGAACACAGTGTTCAGTCAGGAAAGAAAAAAAAACTGAGAATACAGGGGCATCAGATATGCAGACACTGCAATTGCAGAGAAATTGACTATAGTCAATTCATTATTTTGTAGTGCTGGGACGTGTACACGTACGTTTAAACATGTACACGAACGGAAGGGTCACTGCACGTTTAGAAAATTCACTACACGTTTACACGTCAGTAAAAAATACTTTTTTTCAGTATTTTTTTAATTGCTGAAGTCATATTTTTACCAAAATTTACCTGCCGTCACTGAAAAGTAAAGTTAAAAGTTCCAATCCTGCTCCTAGAAATGGTTTCCGACTTTTACGGAAACAGGGAAATTCCCAGTTTACCAAGTTCTTGTACGTGAGAGTGTAATCTGTGTTATAGACCTTGTTACTGTATTATTCTATGGAAAGATAAACTACTGGGTACTATCAGCTGAAGGGACCAACTTGATAACAAAATATCATTTGAGGCGCCCATAGTGATTTCGTTGTTGGGGTCTTCGGGATATTCAACTGCTTTATTTTGGATTACAACATAACGTAGGTAAGTACAAACAACATTTTATGGTTCAAGATGATAATATGATCGAATGCAAAGCCGGGTAACCTGATTACGGACGATTTATGGCGCTAGAATTGCATTTCCGTGGAAGCGCCAAATTCGGCAGTCGTTATGACCGTTTACACGTTTAAACGAACGAAAATACCCATCGTGTAAACGGATACGAAATTAAACGGTAACTCCCAGCTCTATTATTTTGATATCCCTCCCTCCCCCTCCCTCTCTCTCCCTCCCTCTCTCTTGCCCTCTCTCTCTCTCCCCCTCCCTCCCTCCCACACACACACACACACTCATTCCTCCACCTATCTCATTAATTTCATCCACTTCACCCATCCTTCAGAAGGCAAGCAACCAGCAAGCAAGGATGCAACCAACCAACCGACAACTAAGCAATTAACCAACCAAGCAACCAACCCAAAATATATTTGCATCTATGCCCAATGTTCATGGAAATTGCCAATAAATTTCAAGTCAGAATCATTTTTTGATTTGCAAAGATCGGTTTCATTTCAAATCGATCAGAGTTGGCTCTCATTTGTATAATAATTGAAAATGAGATCAGCAACACCAGTAACAAAATCAATTCCATATAAATAACATGTACAGGTGTTTCTAGAAAGTACTATGCCACAATCACTGTATACATGCGCTATCATTTCAGCAGGGGTTTTATTTTGTAAATTTAATTTACACTGAAATGCAAAAATATGTTTGTGTTGAATCGTTACATTAATTATACTTGGCAGATTCCTTGAAATAAATGATTCCCACAATTTCCCAAAACTTGAATATCACAAAAAATCTGCACATAAAAAAATCAGTGCATAGTATGCAATAGTTCAAAGTGCCATAGCTGATCACAAAATGACAAGAACATAGGGAAAATGGAAAATAAAAAGAAAAAACTTAGTCTCCTTTGCTTCAATGCCCAAAAATATGCACCTTCCATAAAGGGCCAATCAAAATACCTTTACAAGTTAACAATAACGAGCTCAGGCCAAAGCACTCAATGAAATGCAAAAATAACTCTGACCACTCACATTAGCAGTCGCCTCGAGCGAGGCAGAGCCGCGGACGGCGTATCCTTTACGCTTCCATCCAAAAATTAAGACAAAATAATGTTATTCTAGTATTCCAAAACCCTAGGGTTTCGTAACGACTTCCATCTTTCCTTTCCAAATTCGGCCACTTTTTGCATCTATTTACGTGTTACTACAGTAAATCAAGAAAGAGTGTCCACTTTATGTCCGCTGGTGGAGGATTTGATCAACCGATCTGGCACGCTATCACTTTCAGTCGGTTAAGTGGCGGGTGTCTTCATTCTGGTAAGTGACCTGCTCGAGTCGCAATCGGGATGCATTAAAAGCTAATGGAAAGAACCGGCGTGCATACTCCTCGACTTACTTTTAATCACTAGGCTTTGTTTTACTATTTAAGTCACATAGTCTTTAATGTACGCGTAATAATAGCCGCGTTTGCACACAAAAGGAACATTCGATCTTTATTACGAGCCACCGAGTGACCACCACAATCTGATGACGCCAAAAACAGAAAATCACTGCATGAGGACGCCATTAGATGTACAAATGTAAAAATATTACAAACACAAACAAAGGTTGACAATTTTGGTATAAATCTTTAGGAGACATTCACTCTTTTTTGATGGGCCCTTCTTCATACAAACATGCGCATGAAATCTATAAAACCCTGTCGCCAACTAAAAGATACGACTTGACTTGTAGTGTGGCCTATAGGGCATTGTTCGAAGGCTATTCACCATGCCATCAAAATGTTACATCCATTTAGAGTGAAACTTAAGAAATAAGCTCATATAGTAGAGATCTTTCGAATCATATGCATCAAGATGGAGCGGAAAATTTTCAAAATATAAAGTTACTCCTTCCCACATGGTAATACTTCGAAAGGCTCCATCTTGAAAATTACAGGTCATAGTGATCCCTATCCGAAGTGTTTTGGCATGTGGTCCCATTCCTCTTGAGACTGTGTGCAAAATAACCACCAAATAATTGGCCGTGGTGTCGAATGTTGGTCAGTCGAGAGCCACGATT
>JAMKCH010055325.1:0-10076 GCA_023653785.1 Ophioderma brevispina | reverse complement strand
CAATAGACAGGTTTTCAAACACTAGGAATCTACTTAACGGGTCCATTTATGTATTTGATCACAACATTAATATAAAACCCAATATGGCCGCCCTGAAATCCAATATTACCCAATTCATCAAATTGAACAACAACGCATGAGTGTTTGTGACAGAGACATAATTCTGGGCGACTAGACCACAAGTCACCGCTCCTACTCTGACATAATGTTGCGTCATCATGCTCAACACAAATCAAGATGGTAGCCACTAAGGTTGAGATTTTAATTTACAACAATCCATATCCTTTGGCCGTCATCCTTGATTTTAAGCATATTGTCTCCAAAAACGAAAATACCAGATACGATTTGTAACGTTTCAAAGGCTTATACATCGTACTTTCATTTAAGCTTTGGATTTGTGGATGCTATAACTAATTATAAAATATATAAATATATGATCAGTTAAAAAGGCAACAATATTGGCCGCCATCATAAAATTTTTACATGTAACAAACAACAATCCTGATAGGATGTCTAATGTCAACTACTCATGTTTAATCCTTAGTTACACAACACACCATTTTTTAACAGTCCAAAATAGGAATTTGTAAAGAAACAAAACAATAGGACACTAAAAACTACTATTGCAATGCCTTTCATGAGTACCTTATGACATACTAAACAGTTGCATAATTTTGCCCTTGTGCGCCGCCATGTTTGAGTAATATGCATAATTCCAAAACTAGGCCCGCCATATTATGGCAATGTATTTAGAGAGCATATTTCGGCTACTAGCATTAAGTATTTTCAACAATTTTATTAGGCAATTATATGTGTTTGGGAAGATTGTTTAAAACATGTATTTTTAACCCTTATTATTGGGTCACCCTGCAATCCAAACAGTAAGCCATATTATTTGTGTTTGGGGATGTTGGCCAGTCCAAATATGAAACATTTGACTTGAACAAGATCTATATTAAGATATAACTCAGAGGGAAATCCCCTCAGTAGTATTCAATTGTTCGTGGTTACAGAGCCCTATTTTTAAAAACCTATTTTCCAGAAAGACCCTTATTTTGAGTGTGATTATTTTTTTCCTTAACGATCCTACTAATAATGTATTTTTTTTTCCGAATTTGTACTACAAAAGTGATGCAGGCTGAGCGTCTAATTGCCTTTAATTGTTATACCAAACACGAAATATTGCAGTCGTTTTTTAGTCAGTGGTCTGATTGTTTCTACTTATTCCACCCCCCCCCCCCCCCCGACTTTTACCCACTCTTGAAGAGCATAGGTTCCCCGAGCGGGCATTTGCTTCAGTGTTAAATATATATATGTAAACATATATATTACTTGGATGTTAACCAGAAACTCCTTGTCTGAGTGATCTCGGCCTTTATTTACAACATATCCCTAAAATTATTTCTCTTACTTCTCTTACATGTCCTTCCTCAACAAGAAATGGGGAGATGTGGTAACAATCTGTAAAACCTTAAGTTCCATCGGGCAACAAGCTGCCAAAAATGGGTCACGAGTACATCTTGTAAAAAATAATAATGAATAGAAACTGTTTTTACAAAAAAGAGTTATTTTAAAAGGACGTTGACCCAACTAGCATCCGACAACATCGAACTGTAGAAGGGCGCAATATCATAATGAGGCTGTGATGAAATGGTGATGCTAAATTGTTGGATAACTGCTGAAATTATACGTAATTTCATGTTCCCTATCTCTCAAGTACGGATGGGAAAGGGGAAATGTACCCAATGATGAGTTAACATTTGAACAGCCAGCATATCTTTCAGCATAGCTAAAAAAAAAGTAGTGTACAAACCTGATTGTGTATGTCATTTTTTTACGAATCTATTGTTATTATAGGAATGACATTTATGCCGTGATTGTTATATTGAATGAAAAAACACTACTTTAACGCTATCTATGCTGTGGTGTAGTGGTAATGGTATGCGCTTATAATCTGAAGATCGATGGTTCGAATCCGTTACACTAATTTGTAAATCGATTTTCTATTATCTGTAATTGAAAAACTAAACACGAGTCCGTACTTATACTATATAGTATTACTGTCATAGCAAATGTTAACTACGGAGAGAAAAAATATTGCCCGCAGTATAGCATAATGGTGGTAAAGCCGACATTGATATTTTGTTAATGTTGTTGTTTTATGCAAGAGGAAGTAAACTATTTAAAATTACGTAAGGAGGAAATGGCTTTATCAAAAAAAAATATTATTTAGATTACGCGTATAAACAAATCAAATTCCAGCAGTTCATTTTTGTTTGCTAAGGATGCTGAAGTGGCTTCACAGGGAGGTTTCAGTGGCATTGACAACCATTCCCTCGGTATTGCCACAGGCGAGGGGCTCGACTGTGCTTGTTTCTGTAATAGGTTTCTTTCTTTCTGTCAACTTCCGTCAAACTTCAATTTGCTAATTCTACACATACTTTCATTTCATTGATTTAATTAAAAATTATTCACCCTTCATTATAGAATACTATTTTAAACAGTCTCAGTTTAGAGATGTTTTTTCTATCATTTCAAACGGCTGTGGTTATTTAATAGGTGTGGTTTTTCGTCTGTCTTATGTCTGACACAGAATTTTTTGTAAGGATATCTACCTCGATTCATCTGATATGTGACCCCGTACCATTCTTACGGAGGTGAAAAATTCAATGAGGCGCAGGGACTTCTGTTAATCATGTTATTGTGAGCAATGTTAAGGCCTGAAATACACTATTGTGCGTTTCCATACATGAATGAAATTGTATTTAGTGGCAGGCGAGTGAGTTAAATGACCGGAGTGTCCTCTAAGATAATCCGGTGTGGCACGTGCATTTGAATTATTTCATTTTCCCGGTAGAGCCCCTCTCCGACTTATTGGAATAGGTCCAAAACTCCAGGGGGACGAACGTATCAACGCGAATCGAGTATAGTATCTTTTTCTCCTACCTTGTTCCCACAAGCATAAAAAAACAGAAATCACGCTAACCCATATCCATAACGTCCGTAGAGGAAAATCTGACGATCACCGCAAAAAAAAAATGGAGGTAGCGTTATTTTTCTTGTTAGATCTAGGGGCTATTTCCCCTAAAAACAAGGCAGGAGTCCGCTAAGTGATTTTTGAGAGTTGCATATAAATACAGTCAAGGGACGTTAGGGATAAATATTTGGACAGCAAAATTAATGTGTAATACACCGTAGCCTCAGAAATTCATTTTTAGAAACGAGAGACTTTGGATCCTTGATGCAATCGACGAGAACAGCATTACGAAATTTTATTGAATCAAACGGTGGATCTATTTTAATTATGTCAACATACCAAATATAACCGATGTTCAACCATTTAGGCGCAATCATCATGGACTTACCGCAACTTCTCTGTTAGGAAATGGCGACTTTCCATTCTGTAATATATGCAGCCGCACTCATATTAAATGGGTGGATAATTAAGGTTTCATCTGTGGGTAAGATTAACAGACATCTAAAATATATTTGAGCGATGCATGGTGCCTAAGAAAAGTAGTAAAGTCTTTTTTAAGATATTATTGATGGCCTCAAACAATTTGTGTAATTAGAATTGTTAGTTCAAATCGAGTGCGCAATGGTAACATTTCGACATGCTGCCTGATATGTAATGAAGTATACTTTTAATAGAAGACAAAAGATGCTCAGAATTTAAATTGTTCTTGTTTGAATAGCTTGCTCTTTATCAAAATTGACAGCCCATAGTCTATGAGCCAATTTCTGTACGGGCCTTAAAATTTGAGTTTGTTGCACCCACCTGGGGCCCGATCCCGAAACTCATGCGTAACCCGAGCGTTGTTAATACTAACCTCATGCGTAATGTCCTACATAGCAGACCTTTTCATACCAGTTACACAGAGCTTTGGACAAATTGGTTCACTCAGGTATGACATAGTATGCATGTAGATTTACGACTGAGTTTCGGGAACGGACCCCAAGTGATTAATTTTCCAATATATCCATCTTTAAGGCGTGTCCCCCTAACTAGGATTAGGTATGTTTCCGTCCCGAAAATTGTAGGCCTACATTAGCGCGTGCAACCCATTTCAAAATGGCGGCCATTGTTTTATGAGAAACTGCCATTGTAATTTCAGTACAGATAGGAACGTTATCCCGGACTAAACGAATTAAAGTTTCACCTTCTTCAAGCGGGCTTAAACACTTAAGCGTCCAAGATGGCCGCTGGAAGGAGGCCTATTTTATTAAAAGTGCTAATATTGCCAAATTGCTGGGGTAAGAATGTGAGTGATATTTTGAGAGCACCAAAAAGGGAATATATGACGTATTTTGCCGACATGATCTTAACTCATAATGACGGCGGTTATATCCGCTCCAGGGGACCTAAATCAAGAAAAAACACCCTTGCACATCTTTTTCGACATAATAAGAACCATAAGGAAAACTATTGATAAAATTTGCCCTCAATTTTCTCTCGTACTTCTCGGAATGAAGATGATCTCGCCAGTAGAAGGAGAGACGGATCCGATGGGACAAGTCAGAAACAAAGATAACACTTGATGTGCTCGAAAGAAAGCTATTTTCCTTCTACATATAAACAACATTTTCACTTCTATATTAGCATTTTTTTTTTATTTTACTGGAAACCACTATGGATGTCACTGAGTGACTAAGCCTTAAATACAGTTCGCACCCATTAATTATGATTTTATTGTATCAGGTTGATATGAGCTGTTGCCTATTTGTGAACTATTATAGAGTCGGTTTAAACCACGTTATATGACCCAAGTAGTAACCAGCTATAGTAACAGCATTCTCTTGGACAAGTTAACGCCCCACTTTAATATTTTTCACATCATGGGAATGATTTAGGGTTATTATTATAAAATGTTGTTTACTAACGTCGAAGAGATTGGTAGGGTTGCTTTTCTTCCTGATTTACGTACCTTAGAGCGAATATAATCACCGCCATCTTGAAAAACTTGCTTGTGCGCAAAATATAAATGCCATAAATTCTTTTTGGAGCTCCCAAAATATCACCCAGGTTCTTATCCCAACAGTTTGCCATTATATGGTCATTTAGCAAAACATGCCTACTTGCGGCGGCCATCTTGGACGGCTAGATGTTTAAGCGACCTGCGGGAAGTTAAAAACTTGATTTTGTGTAGTCGTGGATGAAATATTCTATCTGTAATGAAATTATAATGGCGGTTTTCCATAAAACAATGGCGGCCATTTTGAAATGGGCAGAACAGGCTTACATTCAATTTTTCGGAGCGGAAACATACTTAGTCATGGGGACATCCCTTTCAAGGTGATATATGGGAAAATTAATCACCAATTGGGCGAAACGAACCGAAAATCTGAATAGGGCGTTGCAGAAAATATCGCGTCTAGCATCAAACCGCAAGTTTGTTTCCCACGGTACTTGATGGTCAATGTGTGCAAGTGTCATGCTCTTATATCAAGTAGAGAAGTCGAGAGACAAAATCGGAACAAACACCTTTGAATCAGTGTTATATTATACACTGTTAAAAATGTCCGTAAATTAAGAAAACAGATTTTCCGTAAATTTACGGAAAATCTGTTTTAGAAAAACAATAAGAATAAAAAACAAAAAACATAAAAAATGTTAATTTACGGAAATATTTCAAAAATTTCTGGCAGCAATATTTCCGGAATTTTTTTTTGGGTTCCGTAATTTTAATTACGGAAAAATTCTGTTAAAATACACATTTTTTTTTTTTCCGTAATATGAGACAAATTTCTGTAAAATTACTGTCAAAGTTCCGTTAATTGACAGAAATTTCTGTAAATTTACCCTAAAATGACTGGAAATACTGCTGCCAGAAATTTCCGTAAATTTACGGAAACATTTTTAACAGTGTAAAATTAAACTTATTTGTGCACAAAACAAACAGGGTCGTTCAATGTAATCTGGCTAATAACGTAATCGCGAACGTAGCTCACTTTTTTAAGTTTTAGGGAATCACACGCTTATTAGAATAAAAAGGTATCGTGGTTACTTATTGGACCAATTGTAAACATAATATTTAAGTCTGCACAATCGCGTAAGTGCAGCGATGTTTGAAATTTAGGAAATTTTAACATGTGATTCTAGTGTGATTCTAGAATTCACAGACTAGAATGCTTTGTTTACTTTACTGTATGGAGAAAAACCTTGTAGACAAATATTTCGAATGGAATATACAAACAAATCTTACAATTATTTTACAAACCCTATAGTGTTTTAATTTTCTAACTTTGTATGTTTGTTGTTTGTTTGTTTGCGGACAATAGCACATTTCACATTTTTGAATACTATCATTATTTTGTGGTACATTAAAGAGATATGATGGCATTACAAGAACAAAAGCGCCGCAATGTTTTTCGAACCCTGGTTTGTTTGCATATTTGGAATGCTTACCAATATATTAGATCGCACCTGAAGTGAATAAGCTAAATACGCCGTCTTTATGTAATAAGATGATGATCCGATAAACCGAAAATCTCGGTAGGTGGTCAACAACCGATCCAGTGCAATTTGAGAGAAATTCCTAAAAATCCTCTAAACATCTCCTTGTGCCACTTTAAAACTTTCAGGCTATCCAGTGCGATTATCCGGTGGTTCGGAACGTTCTCAGGGTCGTGTGGAAATATATTATTCCAATGCTTGGGGTACCGTTTGCGATAACGGTTGGGATCTGACAGACGCTGGGGTAGTATGTCGACAACTTGGTTTTGGGGTTGCTCTACAAGCTCCAGGGGGAGCATTCTTTGGACAGGGTGATGGAACAGTTTTGCTCCACCAGATTCAATGTACTGGAACAGAGCCACGGCTTGACAAGTGTCCAAACGACGGATGGGGTGGTGACCGTTGTGGTCATGATCGCGATGCAGGAGTTATTTGTAGTTCGGGTAAGTTTTATTTTCAATATCAAATTATTTTAGTAAAGAATTAGTGTGTAATAATTCGCGCTATACACTTAAAAAACCATAACGGCTTAAAGGCGCCGTTTGAGTTTAATATGTTATATATCAAAGGACGTTGAATCAGACGTGCAGTTTTATGTGTAGTTGGAGCATTTAAAATCTGGTGGATCGAGGGAAAATGGTAAAGGACACAACAAGGTTGCTGCGACCAAAGTTCAAATGAGCAGATAAGCAAAATGAACAGATAAGCAGAATGGGCAGAATGCGCAGAAAAGCAAAATGAGTAGAAGAGCAGAATGGGCAGAATGAGCAGAAAAATGCAGAAAAGCAGAATAGGAAGAAAGGGCAGAAATGAAATTTTAAAGCAGAATATTAGAACAGGCAGTGTTTTTATTTGGATTTTTTGTTTTATTTTATTTTTTTTTTGTGTGCATTTTAATATTTCTTTCTTGATTTTTGTAACACAATTATTTGATTTATATTTGTTTTTTAATTTGTTTTATTTGGATTTTTTCTCGAAATTCTTTTCTGAACATGCCATTTGTTTGTTTGTTTGCTTTTTTTTTGTTTACTTGCTTGTTTGTAATTTTTTGTTTTATTTTGACTTATTATTTTACTCCCGGGACTTTTTTCCTGAACATGCATCCATGTATTTTACTTGGTCGTAAAGACAAGTAAGCCGTTTAAAAAAATAAATAACAATATTGAAGTTTCAACAACCTCCTGCCGTATTCTGCTTTTATACTATTCTAGCTATCCTGCCCATGCTGCTGCATATTCTGACCATTCTGCTTTTCTGCCTATTCTGCCCATTCTGCTTATTTTGCATTTCTGTCCATTCTGATCATTCTTTTCTGCGTACTCTGCTAGCGCTCATTCTGCTTTTCTGCCCATTCTGCCCACCCATATCTGCCCATTCCGCTTTTCTATCATTCTGTCCATTCTGTTTTTCTGCCCATTCTGTTCATTCTACTTTTCTGCCAAATCACCTCATTTCTGCCCATTCTGCTTTCTGTCCATTATGCTTGTCCTGTTCATTAGTGCCCATTTTGCTCATTCTGCTAATTCTGCTTTTCTGCCTTTGCCACCAACCGGTATTGAAACGCATTCGAACATAAGGGGTTCCCAAAAGATAAGTTCCCCCCTAAAATTCGAGGACATTTTGTTGCATAACTTCACTTACAACTTGATGTTTAGAAACTTTCTAAAAGTTTTGAAGAAAAGAAACATTTGGCTCTGTCACAAACGTCGTTGCTTTTCAAAAACACTTCAACACACACTCCTTTTTTTTTCAAAAATGATGTTGTCAGAAAAAGTGGCACTTTACCGTATTCAAAAGTCTAAAGTCAAGAAAGTATCAATTTACAAGAACGATTTCAATTTCTTTCTTTATATTCATTGCGGTCTGAAGTAAATAAGCTTAAAACATGAATGCATAGGCAAACAAATGAACAAACAAGACACACATGCAGACAAACAAACAATGAGATGAGATTTGAGTAAGCAACACCACTCGAAATGTGAAGCAGATCGACACATAAAGGAGAACTGCCTCAACGCGGTGGAATTATCCCGCGAGCGTGGAACCACATTCATCAACAGAACATCAGCAAATTGGTAAACAGCATGCGTAAACACTAAAATGATGTCATCGGTGCAGATGGAGGAAACAATGACTATTGAGTCTCACCCTGAATGACAAACCAATTAAGCTTATTTTGATTTGAAACAGGCATTTCAAACATTACCTCTTTCATAAAAAAGACCAATATGCAAAGAAAAATGGCTATTTATAGCTTACACCTCATTCTGTATTCCCTGCATATTAGTCTTATTTGTTTTTTGTTTATCACTGCGTCAATTTCTTATTTATTTACCTCAGATCGCTATGAATATAGAAATGAAATCGTTGTTGTAAATTAACAATTTCTTACTTTAGACCTTTGTTTGTGGTAATGTGCCACTTTTTCTGACAACATCATTTTTGGAAGAAGGGAGTGTGTGTTGATGCCAAAGGTGTTGTTTAAAACCCAATGACTTTTGTGGCAGAGCCAAATGTTTCCTCTCTTCAAAACTTTTTAAAATTTTCCAATCATCCAGTTCTAAGCGAAGTTATGCAACGAAATGTCCTTGAATGTTAGGGGGACTTATTTTTGGAGCCTTGTACAAAGGGAGAAATAACAGAAAGTATTGTGAACACATCCCACTTACTATTACCTTTTTTTATTATTCTAATTCTTTGCGGTTTTTTCTCCTGAACAGATTTCAAGATGGACGTAATTATGTATGGACAGAGTGTACGATTTGATACTGTAGAGGGTTATCATTACGTATATACCTACTTCCTTTACCCTACCCAAGACGCAAACCTTTCGATGGTTGAAAGACCTGTGTTTACTGGCACTGGAGAAATAGGACATCAAAGTTACCCTAGATCTGGTTACTTATCACCGGAATCTGGCTTTCCTTATCCTACATACCTTCAGATGTATGACCACACATATGATAAATATTCCTATTTTAAATTTGACGAGGGTAAACGATCAGAGTGCATCGGAGTTTACAATATTCAAGGTCAACAAGATGAACATGAACAAGAACTTACTTTTATTCTGACATCTAAAGCAGGTAAGGCTACTTGCTTTTATTTAGATACAGGGAATAGCTAGGGATGGGTGAGTGGCATGTCACACACATCAATGGTGCCTGGCAGTTGTCGGTAACGCAAAACATTTGTTGATAATTAAGGCCCCCCTCGGTAAATGTATCTTTCGGGGAGTTTCCGTAACCTGACCCATCTGACGCACTTTTTTTTTTCTGACACACTTATGAATTCGGAAACACTTCATGGAATAAAGCAAAGGTTTATTCCGTTAGGGTTTCCGAATTCATAAGTGTGTCAGGAAAAAGTGTATAAGATGGGCCAGGTTACGGAAACTCTTTATATTTCGGTCGTTTCCAAAATTTATAATGCAAATTTTACTGCTGTATATCGTGCCCTATGCTCATAATTGGAATCTCTCTCTGAAGCTCTTTAACACTTAAGTGACCAAGGGGTTTTCACTCCCGTTGGTGCCCAAGGGGGGGGGGGGGGTTCCATGGGACCCCCCCCCCTAAGGAAACCACTTTCCCGAGGGAATTTTTGCACGAAATTTATACCACAT
>JAMKCH010055323.1:0-15797 GCA_023653785.1 Ophioderma brevispina | reverse complement strand
GGGCTTAATTAATCCATTTTATATCAAACTTGTGCATTGGGCATTAGGCGACTATCTTTAGTTACAGTTGACTATTTTTAAATTAATACACACAAAAAAATATTTCAAAATCTCTGAGTCAGCCTTTAAACAACCTGAGTTTGTTGTGTAATTATGTGTTATTACTTAACCTAACCATAATAAAAGTGACACACTTTTAATTGTTATTGTTCTTCTTCCAAAGGCCATTATGACATATTGGAGGAAGTAACTGGATTCAACTGGCTTTAATTGGATTCAACTAATTGGCTTGTGGAAATTGGATCATCACTTTGTGGGTGTATTTGAACAGAATCCAACTATATCTAAAGTTTAGTAGCACATTTCTTTAGACACATAACTCCCATTTTTTTGATGAGACAGGTACAGATGGATTTGTTTTTATTGAATTAAAACTTGCTCAAAGTGGTTGAGAGACACCCCCCCTCCATTAGGGGCAGATTAGAGGGGCACAAGGGCAGTTTTGGCCCAAAATGGGTTGCTTTTGCATGTTTGTGGGCCGCCAGCTATAGCTGGCAGGACCACTTAGCAATCCGTTGTGAGGGTGTATGTGAGGGTGTATGTATGTGTGTGGATGTGTGTCACAAAATTGTTAAGTTTTTTTTTAAATTGACCTCAATTGAAAAGTTGAACTTCAATTGGAACCAAACTTCTGTCATAGGTGCACAATGGGATCCCTCATAGGTTGATGAGGTCAAAGGTCATGTTGAAAGGTCAAAGGTCATGTGAGGTCAAGTTGAAAAACTGGCTAAAAATGTAAAATTGACCTAAATTGGAAACTTGAAGTTCAATTGGAACCAAACTTGTCACAGGTGCACCATGCGATCCCTCAAATGTTGATGAGGTCAAAGGTCATGTGCCAGGGTCAAAGGTCATGGGGGCGGCCCACAGTTTATATTCTTTGAATATAGCGAGCGCGAAAGCCGAGAACTACGAAATTGTAGTTTTATCAATTTCAGGAGGAACACTGCCCCTGGGCCCCTTCTTGATCTGCCACTGCCCACATCTTAAATCAGCCTGGCAGTACAGGTAAAAGTCAGTATTTCAGTAAGGTCTTTACCAATTTACTGGCTTTTTATCCCCCTGGCCTAAAAGGGCATGGGGGATTTTGCGATAGCAGACTCCTTCTGTGGGTGTGTGTTTTTTTTTTTTTTTTAAACTAATTTCTCACATATGCATGGACTGATTAACTTCATATATGGTCAGAAGAACCACGGGCCCAATGTTCATATGGTTCATTCCGATTGGGTGGGGGACAAAGTTTCCCCCTCTGGCTTGAAAAAGTGGGATGATATGGAATATGGACCAAAATATACATTTTCATTCTCATCTCTTTGGTGAATTTCGGCCTTAATTTGGGCAAAATTAAAGTAAATTTGGCAAGTTTTGCACGCTACATGCCCACTTCAAGTTCAGACTTAATTGGAGCAAATCACTGAATATTGCCCCTCTGGTGGGACGACTTAAACAATTTTGCCCCCTCTGGATCGACTGCCCTAGTACGCCACTGCAACCATGCCAGTGTCATCAACATTGATGGATAGAATAACCATCCTAGTATCTTGAAACAATAGGGGGCAGCACTGCTATTAATGGGTATCGGTATTAGGTGATTATTGAGTAAAATTTGCCATTCAGGAAAACTTTTTTCCACACATCATATATCAACCTATAAAGTTGTTCAGTAACGAGAGTAATTTCAATAGGTATGATTTAGGACTTGAAAATTGTAGCATAGCTTTTACCATTTAGGATCTTTTCAAGCGGTACAAGAAGCCTTGATTAGTACCGTCCTAATGGAGTGACCCACTCAAGGGCTATAGATGACATTGGTGGTGACTATTATGAAGGTATGTCACTTTCATACAGACTTACCGTAACTGACCAGAGTATAGTCCCCATCCTCGATTTATAATCCCACCTCCCAATTTGAAAGAATCTGACCACGAATTGTAGAAAATCCCTAGTATATTCCACCATAAGTTGTTTGCTGGAAGGCAATAGATTACAGGCATTTGTACAATAATTTAGTTTTGGGATAGTATCGTCTAGTGATATTCTACACAAAATTATACGTCATGTTCAGTTCAGGTACAGGTCTTTCGTTGATCACCACCTCATTGACATCATGAAAAAGATTTTTTTTCTTGGGGAAGTAGTTAGTTTCTGTAAGGCTGAAAATGTTGAATGCTCACATGTGTCATGTTAGGTGGATGATACAATTATAATCACACCCCTTTAAATTCAAGTAATTTCAGGTTACAACAGGTGGGACTATATAGGGTCAGTACAGTTAATTGGCATCAATGCCAGGGCGTTGGTAACTGTTTCATGTAGAAGTTCCAAGATGCAAAATGAGGTATTACCAATGATGCCGTTGCAATGTTATGTTGTGCAGTAGCACTGACGGAATAAATGGCAAATTATCCTATTTGCACGTAAAACTTCTAATTCTAATTTTTATGTTCAGGGAGATTTTCTTATCCAAAACTGTTTGAGTGAAGAATCAACTCCACTGGAAGGGATTATTTTGTATATGAACAGCGGACACGAGGACAAGGTCATATATGGGTAAAGGAACAACCCACGTAAAGTGCCCAAATCAGAGGCGTATACCAGGATGACATACCCCGGGGGCAAAAACTGACGATGAACTGTTGGCGCCCTTGTGGAAATTAAAAATGGCACCCATCCACAGTCTTCTTAAATGCATACCAAATTTAAAAATAAACTTCTCGCGAGGAGCGCAGCGAGCACGGAAAATTTTTTGAATTGTAGTCGGCAAAATGGACAGTTTTGTCGGCAACAACCCCGCCCCCATTGAAAAGGGTTGGGGAAAACGCCCCTGCCATGTACTAACTAACAATTTTAGTTCCAAATCAAACAACAGCGTTATTAAATGCAACAGACGGTTTTAGCGCCCCTTTCCTTATTTTCAACGTTTTTCCTTTGTTTTCGTGGACGCCTCTTATTATTCGCTCTAAAACTCCAAGTCCATTTGCTTCTTGGGTCCGTTCCTTAAACTCTTTTCAGTTTATGCCCTTTATTTTCGTTAGCTCCACATTCTTTGCTTTTAGCGCCCCCCTGTAATTCCTTAAACTTTCCTCAACCTTTGTTCCTTTTGGCGCCACTTTGTCTTTTCTTTATTTCTCATTTTGCTTGCACCTTTTTTGTTTGTCTAGTTCAATTTTCTTTCCAATGTATTCACCAACCCTTCGTTCCGCTATTATTTTGCTTTTCTTATTGCCCTTTTTGGCCGCCCTTTCTATTTTATCGTTCTTTTTCTCATTTTTATGATAATTTTCGCTCTAAATTTATCTCTTCTGACGCTTTCCCTTACAGATTGTCCTTTTCACCCTAAGTTTTTCTATCTCTTCCTTAATTGTACCCTTCCCCCTTTTCATTTTACCTTTTCTTTTCCTCTCCTCCCATTCATCTCGAATTTTCTTTCGTTTCATTCCCCCTGTCCTTTCCGTCTTTCCCTCTTCCTTTTCCCTTTTCTTCTCCTTTCGTCTTTTTCTCTTTCCTTTTTTGGCACCCCCTTTGGCCCCACGGGGGGAAAGCGCCCCCTTTTGCCCCCAGGATACGCCACTGAATCGGTTGATTAGTTGGCAGTCTATATCCGAAACTAATTTGATACATTTGGGCGAGTTGCTGATGGACGAGACTTGGCCGCCCTATCTGCAGGCTTGGTTTGCTACAGAGAAGATGGTTTGCTCACTTATCGACTTGCAAAACTATTGTGTTATGTTGTGCTATTGATAGCAAGTCAGACCCAAAGTCGGGGGGGGGGGGCAAAAGTAATATGGGGTAAGGAAAATATTTACACACTAGCCAAAACTGAAATTTACTTTCAGAATTTTGGTCTCATCTGAGTTACTTCTTAGCAGTGGTTCGGAAGGTTGCTGAGAGCTATCTGACTGCAAATAATCCCAGATCACATGAGACTACATAGCTCTTTGTAGGCTTTGGGAGGGTGTGGCAGTTTCTGTGAACGATAGAGTAAGTCCTGCGTGTTATTTTTTACTATGCCCGTGAAGGGGCATAGTTTCGGCGTATTGCTGTTTAGTCTTCTCCTTCTTCTCGTCTTCTTCCGACAACGCTTTCGCCTTCTCCCCCCTTCTGCCAAGGTGGGCCGATATTGACCAAAAAAGCGGTCAGAAGAAAGAACCAATGACCAAAGCTAACAGAGGTGTACATAGTTTGACTGTGGACTCTCGTAGGGGTCACTGAGTCAAAAACTAAAAATTTTGGAGCCTCTTCTACAGATTAAGGTGCGCTTACTGCTGAAAAATTCGCATGGCCATCGTCTTTGGTCAGTTGTATATAGCTTTTACACAGAATTAATATCGGAAGTCATTAACATGCACAAAAATGGCGGCATATCTAATTAATATGCAAAACATGCGATATTCAAAATCTGAAACACACTTGGCATTAGGTGATGTCTGTGCAAAAAGTTGAGGATCTTGTCGAGACGAATCATGTGACAAGAATATTGGCCCCAGGGGGTCAAGTGGTTGTAGATATGCAAATGAGATAATTAATATTGCAAAAACGATAGAAACATCAACCAAATTAAGTAGATATTTATGTCAATGTGTTCACAAGAACCACTGGGAAAAAGCTCTATTTCTTATGTGCACAAAATGGGGTGCCAAAGTCCAAAAGGGGTCTCATCCAGGGGTCAAATATAAAAGAAGGCTTAATTGACCTACATAGCTAGGCCATCTTGTAGGCATCAAGGAAAAGTGAAAAAAAGTGTCCCACAGTACCCGCTCTAGAGCCTCGTTAAGGGTACAAAGGTCAATATGACTTCATCATACGTAACGGGCATGAGTCTCTGGAGTTGTCTAGTTTTTTCCTTCTTCTCCTCCCCCATCATCTTAATAATAATAAAAAAAGTAAAATTTGTTTATTTTATTGAAATGAGCCTGTGTGTTTAAAGGGATTAGCAGATCGATTTGCTAATCTGAAAAATTGAAAAAAATCATCAAATCCTATTTTTTATTTTTGTTCCGGGCAGGATATGCGAAATAACTGCAAGTGGTCGGCTTGCAATATGTGTATTAAAGACAAGGCCGGGGTTACTTTTTATCTGATTCTGTAATTCGATAGTGATCAAAATTCCGACTTTGGATCAAAAAAGCCTTTCCCGGTTGAAAACTCCCAGATTTTAAGCGGGAGATTGTGCACCATGATCGATATAGTTTGACCTTCAAACACAAACATATTGGTCTGTGTTTATTCTGTACTGTGTAAACCACATCAGGTTTAGTGTTAGATTTGAGATGCTGTGCTGTATGTCTATGTTGCAATGAGATGGTTATAACAAATTTCATCAAAGATTCATTTTTTTCACTATTTGGTGATGGTGGTTTGTTTCTACATTAAAGCAGTATATGGAATTGTACACACTTATCCTGAATTTTAAGTTAAAAAAATGCATTTCACATATTTCAATTCTCTCGACTTACGCTGCTAATCCTGTAAGGTATCATACCTCCTCAAATGGTATATAAAAGGGGAAAGCAGACAATAATGCGAGAGGAATAAAAAAGTAGGAATGCATTTTTTAGCTTATAAATTAAAGACACGATATACAATTCCATATAACTAATTTGATGTAGGAACAAAAACATCAAAACCCAAAAAACCCTTTTAAAAAAAATAAAGTATTTGAGGACAATTTGTATACTATTCTCCTGCAAATCGACATACAGTCGACATTATGTTGCACAACACAAATTACACTCTAAACAGCTGATTGTGGTTTACAGCCAGTACTACAGAATGAACAACGATCAATAATATTTGTTTGAGGTCAAAATGTACAAGACACGGTGCACAATATTATGTTTATAAATAGGGAGATCACACGGAAAGGCTTTTTCATCTCAGCGACTTTTGATAGCACGTATAGAAATTACGAAACCAGATAAAAAGTACAACTGCCTTTTGTTCATGTGCAGATTTCAAGCCAACACTTGCAGGTTGGGTTACACATCTATGCCAGTAGTAACAAAAATACCGAAAAGGATTTGATAATTTTTTTTATTTTCGGACCAGAGTAAAATCGCTCTGCTTTATCCCTGTAATTAAATCCATGTATGCAAGCCTTCTGTGTATTATAAGTGACGTGTATTTGAAGTGGGGTTGGTTGCTCGTATCACAAGTCATTGGTAATGGACTTTGTGGTGGTGTCAGGATTTGTTCAGCTAGTGTGTGCTTATCCGGGGCCGCGTTGGATCCATGATAGGCGCTCCTAACATGTGCCCGCTATTTGAGGGATGGGGGGTTGGGAACAATCAGGGGTTCACCCTACTCTTATCGACACGACTGTGATGTACTGTACAGTTGTGACTCTCTGTACACGGGACAGATGGCTTAACGTCCCCTCGAAGGACGGGATGCTTTCAATTTGCCCAATCCAAGTGAACAATGGAGGAGAGCAGTATTTGTATTAATCAATAGCTGGTATAAGATCAAATCCAGAATTGTAAGTACACGAATAATACCCAGGCAAGTGCCACGACCCCACCGGGATGCGAAACACGGGAAATTTGATGTCAAATTGCGCAGAGGAAAGCACCATAAACGCAGGCACGCTCTCCCACGAGGAAGTGAGTGGGTGATTTGGGACCTATAGAATGCGTACATATGAAGAGGCCCTCTGTCGGGAAATCTGTAATTTTTATATTATAAAGTAGGTTTAAATGGTTAGATCATGTACAGTGGGCGAAAGAGGGTCACTGAATAAGGTACTTACCTAAGAGCGGGATATCCGCCAACATATTATTATTTAAATGATCATTATTCATTTGGAATCATTTCTTGGCACATTGGTGGTGAGGTGTGAAGGCATGAGGAACAAGGCAGTTTTTGCATCCTTGGGCGTTTTGAAAAATGGATGGCCCTTTTTTGCAGTGGATCCGTGCCTAGCAGGTGGGGACAGACTTGCCCCTTCTGAAAATCTTTTTGAGTGGAAATAGAAGTAAAAGTATGGAATTACATGTTCAATCAGCCCTTTTTTCGGACTCTTTTGCCCTGCGACCGGGGTATTTTTGCTGTGTGGGACATTGTTGCCCTACCAGGAAATTTTTCCCTCGGAACCACCACGGCTGCTACGTTTGCGCCTGCAGTGTTGTATCCATTGTGGCAGATGGTTGTAATTACAATTTTGAGCTGCATAGACTTGTTTTTTCCTTGCCTGCACTTCTGAAGTTGCCACAGAGAGGAGAATAAGTACCATTGATTAAATTTTATGTTATTAAAAACATTGTTATTTCAACACCACAAAGCAATCAATCGGTGGATAGGGTGTATTTCTTGTAATTAATAGCAAGGTCACAAGATTTGGCCACCAACTAGGAAACTTTTCCGGGAAATTTGGATTTTAAAAATAAAAATTCTGTATTTTTTTTTTTTTTTAGATTTTTTTTTCTCAATTTTGAGATCAAATTGTTAAAAATAAAGGTAAACTGGCATGAAAAAGCCAAGTTTAAGTACGAATTTATTTAGGACGGGGTCTTGTTTGACCCTAAAATCGCATAGAAATGCGTTCCCAGAGATTCTCTGGATGCTTCGCTAAAGTTTGGCCTTCTCATCGGTTCAAATTTTGGATTTTCAGGAAATGAGAATACTCTCTGTTACATCTTTGGCCAAGTTTATTATACATGTACACACTTGGGGTCAAATGGATCATCTAGGGGGAAAGTGAATTTTTGGGGGGAAAAAGTGAAATTTGGAAGGGGTGGGGGGGTGGGGGGGAATATCCAAAAATTGGGAAATTTTAACCGGCCCAAAATCATTGATTTTTTGCCCAATGTGGTGAGTAGTATTTGATCAACAGGGGCAAAGTGACTTTTTCGGAAAAAAAGTGAAAAATTCAAAATTAAAATTGGGACATTTTTAACCGGCCCCAAATCAATGATTTTGCCCAAATATGGTGATTTGGGCCCTATCTGGCCTGGAGATAGGTTACTCCTATCTGGCCAGAGGTGAAATAAGGGGGGTTTGGTTCTGGTGTCGTTGTTGCACTTTCTTAGTGAATTCCTGAATAAGGAGGTGGACTAATTAAACAAAAGTTTGGCATGTTTAGCATGGAGGTATGTGCTTAATTGGGTCTCAAACCAAACACCAGGCGTAGTATTTGAAGAAAGGAGACACTGTTATGGTAACAAGCTGTAGAGAATGATCTACAAAATCTCACCTGTTACTCGAAGTGTGGACATTGAGCCAAGATTATAGAATGTTGTGCCTAGGAAACGTTTGTTACACATGATACATACTTATTGGTAAGATGTAATGGGATATGCTAATTGATAAAACCAGGGGCTGTGAGCTGAATCATTTCTGTATAGGGGTTTGTCAATGGGGGGGAGCTAGAGTCTTTGCTCACCAATAGGACAGGCAGTAGCATTTGGACGGGGAAGGGGGGTAGGGGGAAGTTTCTTCCCATGATCAATACTCGGGGTTTGGCAATATGAATACATTGAATTTTTCATCCAGATTTTGCGGGGTTGCAACAGGCTGACCTGGAATTTGGGCCAATCAAGGTAAATTGGGCTAATGTAGGTTGGGACGATTATGTAAACTAAGTTGTGCCCCAATTGCACAAAACATTTTTGGAAGTGGAATTGTGTGCTTTTATAATCGGGGCCAATAAAAATAATAAATAATGCACTTTTGCACAACTTAGGGATTATTGAGTCAAACTTTGTGTCAGCTTCATCGATCTTCTATTTAATAAGTAGTGGAATAATAGGATCAAAATAGAGTGATTATGTTCCAGTTAGTAGCCCGCCATGCGGTTGTGATTGATATGACACTGGCTTGGTGAAAAAAGTGTACATAAGGTGCTAGTGAACTGATTTCTACAAAGGTAGGACTTCAAAAGAATAATCATCTTGGACGCTTATGTTCCATTATGTACCACCACCCATATTACTGTAGCCCGATTGTGTAGTGCAATTCTGCTTAAGCAACCTCGCATGCTTACAGCCAGAGTGCAAATCTTATTTTGGGTACATAAAATCTCGTGTATCTTGTGAATCTGCAGCCAAACAGTGGTATTAGAAAAAAGGTACTTGCCTTCATTTGCCTGTAAACTATAGTACACTGACACATGACTCAATGCCCAACAGTTTCCAGCCTATTTTTTTATTTTGTTCTGGCATGGATATGCGAACTAACCTGCAAGTGGTTGGCTGAAATCTGTGTAATTATATTAAAGACAAGGCGGGGGTACTTTTATCGATTCTGTAAGTTCTAACTGCGTTTATCAAAATTCCAACTGAGATCTCAAAAAACCTTTCCCCGGTGAAAATCCCAGATTTAAGCGGATATTGTGCACCATGTGATTCGTATGTTTGACCTCAAAACACAAAACATTATTGGTCTTTGTTTATTCTGTTCTGGTGTAAACCACAAACAGCTGTTAGTGTGATTTGAGCTGCTGTCGCTGTATGTCATTTGCAAGAATGGTTATAACAAATTTCATCAAATAGTCATTTTTTTCACTAGTTGGTGATGGTGGTTTGTTTCACATTAAAGCAGTTAGATGGAATTTTACACACTATCCCTGATTTTTAAGTGTAAAAAAATGCTTTCCAAATATTCAATTCTCTCGCATTATCGCTGCTAATCCCTTAAGGTAATCACTACCTCCTCAACATGGTATTAAAGGGATACGCTAAGCAAGAAAAATTTTAATGCGAGAGAATAAACAAATGTAGAAAATGCATTTTTTCGCTTTAAATTAAAGAGAACTATATAACAAGTCCTATAAACTACTTGATGTAGTGTAGGAACAAAAACATCAAAACGTTATGAACAAATAAAGTATTTGAAGGAAGGAAATTTGTATACCATCTCCTGCAAATAGACATACTCGATGACAACACAAATCTAAACTAAAAAAAGTCGATTGTGGTTTACACCAGTACTATAGAATGAACCAAGATCAATAATCTTGTTTGAGGTCAAACTGTACAGGTCATGGTGCCAAAATTATGTTTATAAATCTGGGCTATCACACGGAAAGGCTTTTTCATCTCAAGTTCGGAATTTTTGATATGACGAAGAAATTACAGAACCAGAAAAAAGAAACTGCCTTGTTTTTTATATGCCAATTTCAAGCCAACCACTTGCAGGTTGTGTTAGCTAGCCCTCTCTGCCAGTAACAAAAATACCGAAAAATACGGATTTTGTATTTCTTTTTATGTTGTACAGTAAATCGCTGCTTATCCTGTAACTAATCCATTGTATAGACAAAGCCTTCTGTGTCTTATAATGACTTGTATTTGAAGTGAGGTTTGTGTGCTCGTATCCACAAGTCATGGTAATGGCTTTGTGTTGGTTGTCAGGATTTGGTCAGCTAGTGTGCTGATCCGGGCCCGCGTGTATCCATGATGAGACGGAAGCTCCTAACATGGCCGCTATGAGGCTGGGGCGATTGGGAACAATCAGGGGGTTACACCCTACTCTTATTCGACACTGACTGTGAGGTACATTGTACAGTTGTGCTCTCTGTACACGGGACCGATTGGCTTAAGTCCCCCGAGGAGGGACTGCTTTTCCTGATCCATCTGCCCAATTCAAGGTTGAACCATGCGGAGAGCAGTATTAGTATTTAATCAATAGCTGTGTATACAGATCAAATCCAGAATTGGAGCGTACACGAATAAATCCAGCAAAGTGGCCACGGACCACACCGGGGCTTCGAACCGGGAATTTTGATGGTCAATTTGCGCCGAGGCAAGCACCCTAAAGCTAGGACACGCTCTCCCAGAGGAAGGGAGGTGATTGGACTATAGAATTGGTACATATGAAGCATGCCCTCTGTGGGCATCTGTAATTTATAGTCTCGTAAAAAGTAGGTAAATGTTAGATTCATGTACCAGTGGGCGAAAAGAGGGTCACTGAATATAGGTACTTACATAAGAGAGGATAGCAATCAGAATTATTATTTAATTGATCATTATTCATTTGAATCATTTCTTTGCACCTTGGGTGTGAGATGAGAACACGCAGTTTTTTCCTTGGGCGTTTTGAAAAATGGATGCCTTTTTGGCAGTGGATCAGTTGCATAGCCAGGTGGGGACAGAGTGCCCCTCTGAAAAGCTTTTTGAGTGGAAATAGGAAGTAAAAGTAAAAGATGGATATATTCATGTTAAATCAGCCCTTTTTCGGAACTTACTCTTTTGCCCGCGACGGGTTATTTTTCGTGTGACGGGACATTTGTTGCAACCACCTACCAGGACATTTTACCTCGGAACACCACGCTGGCTACGCGCCTGCAGAGGTAGCCCTTGTGGCAGATGGTGTAATTAAAATTTTTGGCTGAATAGAATGGTTTTTCCTTGCTGCACTTCTGAAGTCGGCCTAGAGAGAATAATTACAATGATTATAATATTTGTTGTATTACAACATTGTTATTTCAACAACACAACAGCCATAGTTGGATAGGTGTATTTCTGTAATTAATAGCCCCAGTCACAAGATTACTGCCAACACTAGATTGTTGTAACTTTTCCCGAAATTTCGGATTTTAAAAATAAAATTCTTTTGTATTTTTTTTTTAGATTTTTTTTTCTTCAATTTCTGAGATTCAAATTGTTAATTTGATAAAGGTTTAAAGAATGAAAAAATCCAAGTTTAAAGTACGAATTTTGTAGAGAAGGGGTCTTGTACCTAAAATCGCATATAAAAATTGGTTCCCCAGAGATTCTCCAGATGCCCGCTAAAGGTTGGCTCTCATCGGATTCACATTTGGATTTTCAGTGAAAATGAGACTACTCCTCTGTTACATATGTGGCCAACAGCCTTTTAATCATGTACACAACTTGGGGTCAAATGGGCCTCATCTCTATTTTTTTTGCTTTTTTTTTGGGGGAAAAAGGGAATTTTTGGGGGGAAAGTGAAATTCTGGAGGGGTGGGGGGGGGGGGAGGGAATATCCAAAAATTTGGAAATTTGAACCCCCATCATTTTCTAAAAAATCATGCTTTTGCCCAATGTGGTGATACTAGTATTTGATCAACAGGGGCAAAGTGATGAAATTTTTCGGATCCCCCCCCCCATCCCTTAACTTCACCATTCCCAACCCCCTAACATTTCACCCCACTCACCCACTTCCAAAAAAGTGACAGTCAAAATTAAAAATTTGACACCCCACCCAATTTTTAACCGGCCCCCAAATCTACTGATTTTTGCACAAATATGGTGATTGGGCCCCTATCTGCCGGAGAGATAGGTTATCCTATCTGGCCAGAGGTTGTGGAATAAGGGGTGTTGGTCTGGTGTAGTTTGTTGTCACTTCTTAGTGATCCGGACATAAGGCCCGTGGACCATAATTTTAAACACAAGTTGGCATGTTTTGCCTTGAGGTATGGTGCTTCTAATTGGGTCTCAAACCAAACACCAGCACTTACGTATGTAGAAAGGTAGCCACTGATTACTGGTAACAAGCTGATAGAGAAGTCTCAAAATCTCTGGTACGGAAGTTGTGACAATTGATCCAAGATTATAAGAACCGTGTTGTGCGGGAAACAGTTTGTTACACATGATACATACTTATGGTGACGCTGGTCTAATGGGATATATGCTTTAATGAATAAAACAGGGGCTGGAGCGAATCAGTGCGTTAGGGTGTCAATGGGGAGCTAGAGTCTTTGCTCACATAGGCACATGCAGTAGCATTTGACTGGGGCAGGGGGGTTGCGGGGGGTAGGGGAAGTTTCTTCCCATAGATCAAAATATCGGGGTGCAAAATGAATAACTTTGCCTTTTCCTCAGTTTTTGAGGGTTTGGCACCGGATTTGACCTGAAGTTGGGCCCAATCAATGAATTGGGCTAAGGGAGGTTGAGGATGGATTGTATTCATGTAACTAAGTATGTGCCAATTTTGCACAAATACAGTTTTGGGAAGGGAATGTGAGTGTTTTATAATGGGGACTAAAATCCATAAATAAGCACGTTTGCACAACTTAGGGATTATTGAAGCAACGTTGTCAGCTTCAGATCTTCTATTAAATAATTAGTGGAATATATAAGGATCAAAATAGATGATATATGTTCCAGTTATGTTAGGCCAGCCATGCTGTTGTGATTGATATGACACGGCTGGTGAAAAAATAGTGTACATAGGTGCTAGTGAACTGATTTCTACAAAGGTAGGACTTCAAAAGAATCACTCATCTTGGGCACGCTCTACTGTTCCACTTATGTACCAACACCCATATACTGTAGCCCTAGAATTTTGCTAGTGCAATTCTGCTTACGCAACCTAGCATGCTTGCAGCCAGAGTGCAAATCTTATTTTGGGTACATAAATCTCTTGTATCATTGTGATATCTGCAGCCAAACAGTGGTATTAGAAAAAGGTACTTGCATTCAGTTGCCTGTACCTATAGTCCACTTGACCAATGACGTCAATGCCCAACAGTTTTCCAGCCGTATTTTTTTTTTCATTCTTAGTAGTATACATGTGCATCCTATTTTGTCCTTGTACTTCTAAAACTCACATTGAAATTGGGCAATAATCCTGTTTTGAATAGTGTGTGAATTAACCCTTTACCCGAACTTGTGCTAGAAAATATCCTGGACCTCGCACACCAAGGATTTTAGCAGTAAAGATTAGCCAGTTGTGACATGCAGCCAACACACTTTTGTGAGCAGACCAGCTGATATCAGGTTACAGTTTCGTTGAAAAACAGCCCAGGCAAAATATCAACCATGCTAGCATGCTTCACCATGGTCAACCAAGGTAGAACTGCTTGACCATGGCCAATTGTGCTTGGCCATGCATGCTTTGACCATGGTCATCCATAGGTTTGAGAAATGGAACTACAGTCCAACCTATATGGTTGACCACGGTTGATCATGGTCAAAGCATGTTCAATGACCATGGTCAACCATGGTAAAATGCTTGACCAAGGTCATACAAATAATGTATTACACTAAATGTCAACAATGAGAAGATAAAACCTTTAATCTCACTTTGAACCTGGGTCATTAATCCCAAATCCACCAGAAATAAACATATCTTTGAAAATTGAATCATTGGCACTCAAATAGATCCATTTTGAAAATTGAGAAATCGGGTTGATATAAAGTGTGGATCATCTGTTAGAGAATCATCATGACAATGTAGGAAATGCTAGTGGGCATTGATAGTGACAGTGGTACATTATCATTTTGATTTGTCCGACCCTGAACTTTTGCTCCCACAGGAAGTAATCAAACTCATCCCTGGCAGACTGCCTGTCTATGCTATGATTATTGTAGCATTCAGGATTCTTTCAACTCAGTGTTTTTGTCATTTTGCCTTTGTTTTCTTTATCCCATCTCGTTTGTAATGAGAAACTGTCAAAAAGATTTGGGATCTGTTAAAATGTTAGACATAGGGGAAGGGGATACTGCAAAAGATCATTGGATCTAATGTATTTGGGCTTCAGCATGACAGAAGCAGAGTTGTATTGGAAGCTTGAAGGTACAAGTTTCCAACCACAGTGAAGTGAAGAAAAGTGTACCAGATAGTTATTATCATTACTTGGAATTTATATAGCATCATTCTCGATCACCCCAAATGGGGAAAAACGGATTGGATTTTGTGTGTACAGTCACTGTGCACAATGGTTACAGTAATTATTTGTGGTGTTGCAATGTAGTTGTTCCTTGAAGACTTCAGGATTTTCTCTATGTTGATGTTTTGGGACATGTTATTCCAGTCTACAATAGTTTGAGGAAGAAAAAAGTAAGAATCTTTTTCTGTATGAAGTTTGACAAATGATTTTCAATGGGATTGCCTCATGAACCGGGTGCAGTAGGTTACCCCAATTTATCTGTGGAATATAGCAAGGTGGCCCATTTTTGTGCATTGACTATACTCTGGCTCATAACTTCTTGGATATGTTGCTAAGTATGCCCTCTTCCCCGGCAAAACAACACACCATTGGATTGCACATCGGGCACAGTTCACGCAAGAGATACGCGCGCGTATGTCATGTCCAAGAATTAATGAGCCAGAGTTTAGGGTTCCCTACTGTAGGTACCTATCATGGTGGTTATGCTGCTGTATTGTTGTCTTCTTTTGCTAATCTGGCTGCCTGTCTTAGCACTGATTCAATTTGGTGTGTTAATTCTGAAGTATAGTATCCCACACTTTTGCTATTTTCAAGGGATAAATGATCAAAGTGCTGTTCTGCTGCTTATGGATTATACATCACTAACCTGGCTGCCATAAGGATCAAAAATATTGGGTGAACTACTTTTGCATGGCATCTGAAAAAAATGCTTTAAAATGTCTGAAAATGCACTACATGTATTTATATTTAAGAAAGTGATGGAATTTCATGATTGACGTGGTAGACTGGTATGTTTTCTCAAACTAAGTGGCCTTTGGACAGTAAATTTGAGCCAATTTATCTCCACGCGCAGCAATTTCACATCAATTTGTTCACTAAATGCAGCGACTATAGAGCATTTTGTACTAAGCGATCGGACGTGCTGTGAGTTTGTTGTTTTGTAACTAAAAAATTTCTGGTCACCATATGTTGAAAATTTGGTTATTTGGTGGTTTTAGCTTGTACTTTGGTCTGATATTGTTTTATTTCCTTTGTGAGTTTTAAATGTAAAAAAACATGCTCAAAGTTGCCATTTTTTCCATAGACTCCTGTGTATAAGTGAGTTAGTGGTGTATGACCTATGGGGATACTTTGGAATCTTGTTGCTTCTTCCTGGTTGCTGCCATAAGAC
>JAMKCH010055322.1:0-10135 GCA_023653785.1 Ophioderma brevispina | reverse complement strand
CCGTGTATGCCAGATGATTTTTCTAAGACTTTACAGGCCCATGGTGGATCTGTTTGCGAACAAAAGGAATCACCAACTCCCAACATACTGCACGTGGCTAGTGGACGAGAAAGCCTGGGTGAGAGACTGCTTTACAATAAGTTGGGAGAACCTGATTGCATATGCTTTTCCACCGATAGCAATTCTGGCAAAAGTTCTAACAAAGTTCCAGCAATCAAGGTCATGCAAGATGCTGCTTGTAGCCTCATTTTGGCCATGTCAGGTTTGGTTTTTAAGACTGGTCAGCATGCTAGAAGACATCCAAGACTGATTCCTTTAAGGCAAAACCTGTTGGTGGACGGAAGAAACAAAAGAGTGTCGCTCCAAAGGCTAAAATCTCTACACTTGACTGTGTGGCCTCTCTCAAGCTCGCCTTCAAACGCAAAGGGTTTTCAGAGGAAGCTGCCTCCCTGGCGGCAGGAGCAAGAAGGAAGTCAACCTCCAATATCTACAATAGTAGACTTAGGCGCTTCAACGTCTGGTGCAAGAAACACAAGGTTGATCCGCATTCTGCCTCTGTAGGAGACGTGGCTAACTTCCTGACATCTCTTTTTCAAGAAAACCTCCAACCTGCAACTATAGAACCTACCTGTCTGCCATCGCTACTATTCATGATAACCCGGACATATTAGAGAAGATAATGGTCTCTCAATCTCATTAAGGTGGTTCCCATGTGTTGCTCAAGAGTTATAAACAGCAATTAAAAGATCATTGTTTTTTTTTTTTTTTTTTTAAGAGTATTTTTGTACATTTCCTGAACAAATTTAAAACAAAGAATGTGTCATTTACATTTTCCACATGCATTTTTCAGCTCCTCAGTATGTCAAAAAATCCCAATAACAGGGTTTTTCATATTTTACGTTTGATTTTTTCTGGTGAACCCTACCTCCTATTTTCATTTTATTCTGGCAGATTATTTAAGCAGGTGTACTCTTTTCATAATTTTCCTTGCTGCGGGTAACATAGGAAATCCCATAACTCAAGATATGGCATTTTTTTCCCAAAAAAACATGTTTTACCACATTTTTGGGGAAAATGGCATATCTTTGAGTTTATAAGTTATTTCTATGATACCCCAGCAAGGGAAATTATGAAAGCACCCCTACTTCATAATCTGTCAGAAAAAAATCAAAATAGGAGGTAGGGTTCACCAGAAAAAATTCAAACCGTACAATATGAAAATGCTGTATTTTGTGAGTTTTGACATCTGAGAGCTAAAACCCTGTGGAAATGTAAATAATACACATTCTTTTGGTGTTAAATTGTTAATATGTTACACATATTGGGGCATGATCTTTAGATCTATTTAGTAAATATTGAGCTACACATGGGAACCACCTTAAAGGGATGGCTGAATAAACGCCTACTGTTATAAACTCACTCCTTCATGGGATCCTTCCTTTGTTCCTTCATACGTCGCCAGCGAACCAGTTGAAAAACCATTGACCAAGCCACTCTTTCTCCTCTTCCTCGCTTTGACTAAGAAGACAGCATTCCTTCTGATGGCTGCATCTTCTACCCAGACGAGTTCAGAATCCATGTGTTATCTAGCAGACAAGGAAGTATATGATATTCCTCATATCTACTATGTCACTCTACTCCCTCGTGCTGGATTCATGGCCAAAACACAGACACTCAATTATGCACCTCAGCCTATAGTTCTACAGAGCTTCCCAGGGTTACTGGTGATCCAAGATAAAACGTTGGTGTCCATTCAGAGCTCTCCGACATTATTACCACCGTACTGCCTTCTTAAGGAAATGTATGGATTCTTTATTATCATACCATCATGTAGATCCCTCGATTTTCATTGGATAATCACCTCAATTTACTGACTAGATATATCCCGTATCACCCCCTCGGAGCGCGTCTCAACGTCCGTATCATGTCAGTTAGGAACTGCGCATGCGTGACCGTGCATCATGACAACAAAAATCCGAAAATTCGGCGTTCATTTTTGACGTAAATCACTGCTCTAATTTGGCGATTTTTAGCAATGTTGAACCGAATTGGAACAAGATTTCAGCATAATAGCTCTTACACACACTAACAGACTTTAAAATAGATCAATAATTTTATTTGTGAATCAGAAAAAGATGATTTTAGGGCTGTTTATTTTCAAAGATTCTTGTCGCTGAAAATTCGTCACCCTTGCACTCATTTAAAACAATATGCCTACAGTCAATTAACCGTAAAGTATTGTTTGTTTTGTGAATCACCCTTACAATTTTCTTTTGTGCTTATTTTGTTCTGCTTGGGTATGATAAAATCGTTATTAGGTGAGTTTTGAGGTGACACGGATTATATCTAGTCTCGGATTCTGTATCTGGGCTCGGGCTGCGCCCTCGCCCGATACAGACTCCTCGACTAGATATAATCTGTATCACCCCAAAACTCACCTAATAACTAATAATATCTGACCACCTCTTCATCACTACCACTAAACCTTACAAACCTGCTACAAAGCAAACATTATCACGCTGGGTCACTTCCCTCATCTCTGATGCTTTGAAAGTGAAAGCCTCGTCACTGGACAGTAACATCGCCCTTAACCCACATGCTCATGAAATTAGAAGTCAGGCAACATCCTGGGCTTTTCACTTAGGAGTGAACATATCTGATATTATGGAAGCAGCAAGATGGAGGACGCCTACTACGTTCCAAAATGTCTACATGAAGGACGTCCTTTCAAGTACCAAAATCCGGGGCCAAACGCATCCTGTCAGCAAAGCATTCATAGTAAGAGGAGGGATGCTATGCATCCTTATCAACATGCTCATAAGGTGAGGAATGCCGGTTTTTATATAACCATAAGTGCTTTTATTAGATTCTGAATTTCAACATGTATCATGTATATATAAATGGCTGTACCTTGGGGAAAATTATTTCAGCTTCCATGATTCCCATGTCGTGAACCCCCGCACAACTGAGACTACCGGCTCCACTTCTCCACCTAGGGACCAGTGTGGCTCATGCCTAGTTTGATCATTTCCGGATGTCATATATTGGATAAAATAGAAATACTCACAGGTTGTGGAGATTGTTTCTATTTATACTGTATATTAACGATTATCCTAGTAACCCTCATCCAGAAGCCCTTCCCTGCAAGTGGACCTTGGGAAGGTACAAAAATGAGCAAAGGAACATGGATGGCCAGTGACGTCATGGATGGGCCCGTACCGATTTCTAGCGTGGGACCACTACTAAGCATGGGCGCACCAAATTTTATTGGTCAATAGGGGTTTCTAAGAAGCCCTTTTTGAGCACAAAAAAATGCACTATTGGATCATTTCGTAAGTATAACATGTATAAAAGAGAACATCTAAACCTTGGTGAGTATAATTAAATTCTACACAAGAGGCATGTTTTTATTAATGCAAGGTCATGTCTTTGAAATGTTCAGTATACTTTTTTATAATGCATAGCACCATCTGTTGGTCTGTTGTCACATTAATTTACTTTTTGCCAATCGATCAACAGCTCCACTTGAATGACATAGAACTAGACGCACTTTGAAATTTACCTCATTGGATTCAATGATGTATTATCACAGTAAAACCTGAAACATAAGCACATGACATGCTTTTACTTCCTAATACACAGTTTTAATTTTTACTTTGTATGTTGCCACAGAGAGTCATTTGTTATAATTATTGTTTTGAAACAATTAAAAAAAAAAAATTTGTTTTTGTCGGATATTGAATCTTTTCTGTTACTCAAATACTTCATGGTATATTTATTAATGCAACTTCCATTTATTATCTGGCTCAATTGTTTTCATGATGTGGCTAAAGAATAACTAGAGATGTGTTTTCCTATTGTAGGTAGTCCAGTTGAACAAGTCATAGATAGTTTATCTGCTCAAGATAAGAACACCTTGCATATACAAGACTTTCTAACAAAAAAGCTGAAATATTACGGAAGATAAGCCAGCGCAAGAAACGACCCCAACTCCCTTCTACAACCGGTACTACAAATCCGGAAGAACTGCCTCAGGAGGGACTGATAGGTACGATATGTAATTTTTGCCATTATCAATATCTACTATACTTGCTCGGTCTAGAGTTCGGAGGTGATGTCATGACGCGACTTTGCATTCGCTCTAGCGTTTGGATTGCGCCGTCTTTGTTCACGCACGTAAATGCTGCAATTCCAAGGTCGACGTATGCGTTTCTCGGGTGCAAAACCTAACACACACAGTGACGTCACCCCCAAACTTGAAATCGAACAGAGTTTATACTAAACTTGTAGTGGGAAGTTAGTCTTTCTTACCATGGCAAAATACACATTTTGTCATAGATTACTTACTCATGACTTGAATTTTATCAACTAGCTATTTAAGGGCTGACTCGGATATTTCCCGATTTTCAAAGAAATCATGTTTTTTGTATATAAATAATGCTTGTCCATATACTAATCAATGTGTGAAATAACTAAGTTCAAATCGAAGTCCTTCATATAGAAAATCACAATTTTGTTATAAAATTCCAGATCCGGAATTTTTGTTATACACAGTATCCTATGGTACTGTTATCCTGTGCACAAATGTTTACTGCAGGGGTTCTCAATTATTTTAGCTAAAAGGCCAGAGAATGCCAAACATATTTGAATATTACCTACTTGAGGGCCAAATAACCTGCATTTCTTATGTTTTCCATTATATTTTTGAGCAAGTCGAGGGCCAAAAATCAATGGTTGGCGGACCAGATTTGGCCTGCGGGCCGCCTATTGAGAACCCCTGGTTTACTGCATGAAAACGGAAAATCTGATTCATCTCTAACTTAGGAATTAAACATTTTAGGTGATTATCTTTAGTTCTAGGTGACTATTTTTAATTACTACACCAACAGAAATATATTTTGAAATCCCTGAGTCAGCCTTTAAATAGAAAATACTATTTTTTATTTCAGAACAAGGAGACTTTGTGAAACACATGCAGTATACAGAGATTGCCATTGATGTGGACGTGATTGAGAGATTATTCAATGCGTTATCGGCAGGCCAAGGCTGTAAGTAGATATTATTAGTGTTAATAACTAAGCTAGTTTTGCTTGTTTTTTCAAATGATGACATTCAAATTGTTGTTTTGTGTAAATATGTGACGAATTAACATACAGCTATAAACCATTTTTTTTTCATTTGAAAATTGAACCAATGAGAGTCAGGTTTCTACATTTTTCATAAACTAACAAGATATATATAATTTGCCACCAGTTCAGTTGGGAAGTTCAATTATTTTTGGTCCCCTGCCAACTTTTGTTGGCGAAGGAGGACTATAGAAATGTTAGCCATTTGTGTGTGTGTGTGTGTGTGCGTCCCACGCAATATCTTTGGAACTAAGCAAGTGTGAATGCCCATATTCGCAACATAGATGTATCTCAAATAGGTGGTGGGGGGATACAGAGTGGGTCATGTGGCATGGGTCAAAGGTCAAATGTGGTCAAAAATAGGGTCAAATGTGGTCAAAATGTTGTTGTACGGTTCCGTCATGAATGCCATCTCTGTCTGCTGCCAAAGCATACACTGATGGAAGAGATTGTCCAACAAGAGTTTTAATCCTGTCAATCCACCGTGTCCGTGGCCTCCCAGGTTTCCTCCTTCCTTCAATCTTTCCTTGAAGGATGACTTTTTTAAGGCAGTTACCCTCCCGTCTTGCAATATGGCCAAGGTAACTAAGTGTTTGGCGGTTGACATGATCAAGCAGACGGTCAAAAACGGGTAAATCGCTATAATAAACATTGTCAACATGATATCTTTTGATTGGAGCAAGTATGGGCGTCTATGTTCTCACCATAGATGTCACTCAAGTAGGCGCCGGGTGAGTTCGGAGGAGGGTCATGTGGCATTGGTCAAAGGTCAAATGCGGTCAAAAAAAGGAAAAAATGGAGTTAAATTGCTATAAACCTTATCTGTTGTGGTAGGATGATGAAACTTGGTGGGTGTGGTCAACATTCAGTGCTGGAATTTTTACGGTCATGCGGGGTCATTCAAGGTCAAATCACTAAACATGTGGTAGGAGGGTGAAAATTGGTGGGTATGGTTAACAGTCAAAACTTTTGAAGGTAATTTCAAGGTCATGTGGGGTCATCCAAGGTCAAATCACTAAACATGTGGTAGGAGGATGAAACTTGGTGGGTGTGGTCAACATTCAGTACCAAAAATTGCAGTTTCTTAATTGATACATTAATTGAAGTACAATATAAACTAAATATCACCCCAATGATTTTAACATGTCAATTATTAAAAAAGATAGAAAAGAGTTTCAGCATATGATTGCAAACCCATATTAACTCATATGGGGATACACCTGACCACCAACCATTAACCATTGTATGTCCACACGGATCAGTGTAAGTTGATATCACAGTCGGCGACCACCTCTGGGCTCAGGACTCATGTGTGCAGTTGTTGGCATATGAGGATAAAATAAGGGCATTATTATGTAAATCTCATCTCCATATTTGGTGATAGTCGTGATTGATAACAAGATGATTCCAAAAATATGCCAAAAACCTAAATAATAGCAAAAATAACACCTCTGCCTTTGTAATGTAACCTTACTTACCTTGATTTTGTCACCATCAGATCTGGACACAGAGACCTTCATATATTTCCATGATGCATGGAAGGAAGCAGAGGCTGAGGCTAAAGAAATCTCACCTGAGATTTATGACGCATTGCTGGATCCAACGGAAAGCATTCTCAAACTGTCGTCGCTCATTAGATCGGATTTTGGCACAGGACGTCTTGCACTCACAGACAAAAGGTACATGCTGGGATTATTTTCTTGGGTAGTTTTCTCAGGAATTTTGCCTAGAAAAATGTAAACATAAATTTAAGAGGCCCGTAGCCAGAAGAGTTAAGTAACTATTGCACTTCCCAAATTGTCAAGTAGATCCTAATTTCTCAAAAACTCCCCAAAGTACATTTATAAACCTGGTAAACTTTCAGAAGGCATTGAAATTGCATATATACAAATATACAATATAGCCCTATACTGATAAAGTGGTCTGAAATTGGCACCTGTAAAACATAATATTTAAATAGAAAAATTAATATTAATATCATTAACATCTTTAAATCTTGCAAAGAACATCGACAAAACTTTGTTCTACTGGTGATTGAAGCCTACCAAACAAAAATTTATCTGGGAAAAGTCAACTTTTCCCAATATCCACACCTACTCTACCCCTATCCCCACCTCCCACCTCTATCTACCATCCCACCCTACGTCCCTCTTCCAACATACATGCACACACATTTGACACACACACTCTTTCTCCCCCTTTCTCTATCTATGCTGTATTTTTTCTGTTTGAAACTGGCATACTTCATGTCACAAGATTCAAAATGGTGGCCGTGTTTACAAAATCTCTTACACATGTATTTGGTTTATCCCAGGTTGTTCTTCCTGACAGAAGGAAGTAAGCAATACCAAGAAGTTATCCGTCTCAGGAATATAGAGAAATTGGAGAAGTTTGACTGCATCTATCTCATGCTTCAGAGTGCACCGGCTCTTAGAATAACAAGCAGAAGTAGGTGAAATTCAATATGATGCAAATGAGTTAAATGACTTAAAGGTCCATGGCCCGATCGCCAATAACCTCTTCCCCAGAAGCCCCAGATTTTACCGGAAGTGATCAACATTTGGTATCAGAAGAAAGCTACTATTTTTCTCATTTACCCTGTGAAATCTAAACGGATTGAAATATCGCGTGAAACTTTACAGATGGGGTTTTGGAGTGAAGGCCAATCTATGAAGATGAAAACTTCATATCCTTAAATCGGGCCATCCCCTTTAAATGAGTGATCAGTGTGTTATGCAAATATGATGCCAAAGCAAATCACACAGATCCTTGAGAATTTTCAGTATTACTATTTTTTTTTTCATTTAGATTTCAGATTTCATTGTAGGCCTACTTCAGAGTAATTATCTCTTATAATCTTCCCTTAAAAAGATGTAACTTTTCCAGAAATGGAAAATGTAAAAAAAAATATTTATTTTTTTCCCTTCAATATCTGAGATCTGATGTTAATAATATAGGTAGAACTGCATCAAAAACAAAGTTTTTGATTCAGTTGTATCATAAGAGCTCGTAAAAAAATATGTTCCTTGGAGCTTCACCGGATGCTACACTAACATTTGACCTTGCCTTTGGTTAAAATTTGGGATTTTCAGGAAATGGGACGATGACTGTTACATCGCTGAATAAAAGTTCCTCAAAAACTCAAGGTGGATACTTGAACCTAGTTCATGCTACATGCTTTAAGAGGAGCAGGTTGGGTTACAAAGCACGTGTCATTTGGCTGTTACACACAAAGATATACATTGTATGGCTTTTGATTGCCAACATACACCAGTGGAAAGTTGGTCTGTCCTCCCTCCAAATCGGCCCCTGCTGTGCATTAAAGGGACATAATGGCATGAAATAAAAAAATGACATAATGAAAAGGACCTTACAAAATCACTGTGGGGGGGGGGGGGGGAGGTGGCAGGTTGTGGCAATTTCTGGAACAGAAAAGCTAGGTGTTCACATCCCTGACAGAATTTACAGTGTATCTAGCTTGTTTTGCGACACAATTCAAAAGCATTCAGACTGGGATTCGGGCATTGTACTTAGGCTTGTAGTAAGATATTGATCTGGCAAGTGAAAGATGAATTAACCGGGATTAACACATATACAATAGCAATGGTCTGTGAGCTGATCCAGAAATTGCCACAAACTGCCACCTGCAACCCCCCCCCTCCACCCGGGAACTCTTCCTGTTTTCACTGTTTTTATTACAGAATGTAAACATCCAAATTGTTTTCAAACTCATGAAAGTGATTTCAGTAAGGGTCCTTTTCATTATGTCAATTTTTTTTTCATGCCATTATGTCCCTTTAAAAGAAGTATGTGTGGTTGCTTCAAAATAATCTATGAGTTATTGAGTTCTATGCCTTCGCTTCTTTTATCATTTGTAAATAGAAGACGTTCCACCCTTCGTAGCCAACCTGAAAGCAGAGCGTAATTGCTGGTACACCCTGATCACAGAGATGTTGGCTGGTAGAAAGATAGCAGACGCACAAAAAGATCCGCAGATAGTCCAACAAGCTGCCAGGAACGTCCTGCTCTTAGACGCAGTCATCAGAAGCGCTGAGAATCCTGGGGCAACACATGCAAAACATTTGGATGGTGCAGCATGGGTGAGGGAACTCTTTGATGTAATTTATAATTTGATGTAATTCTTTTGGTTTACGCTGTAATAAATGATTTCCGAAAGCTGAATTACTAGTTAGGTTAAAATTTAACTTGTCAATGTTATTAATGCACCTAGTTAAATTTTGCAGTGTATTGTTTTTCCTGCTTTTAGCAACTGTGCCACTTTACTAGACTCAAAGATGAGGGAATGGCCAAGGTTGCACCGGAGACTAGCAATGTCCTTGTACACAGATTCAATCCTTCAAGTAATGAAGCACAGCGTACAACAGTTGAAGCAATGATCTACACACCAGCAAAGCAAGGTAATAAACTGTATTGTTAAAGGTGCAACGAGAGATTTTGAGACATCCATGTAAGGTGTCATATGTAGTGATATCATATAGATTAGGCACTCAAAGGATTTCTTACCTTGTATTTTGGTACAGAAATGTCTTAAAAGTGAAAATAAAAGGTGATTTTATAAGCGTATATTTCAATAGAAAACAGGCTGAATTTCGTATTTGCTCCTATACAAAATTAGAAATTTCACAATTTTTGTACCAAAGAAGCAGTTCTCAGCTTAATCCTTATAGATGGTGATATTTTTGATATAAAGCTTTACACCAGTGACAAAATCAGAATTTTCACATTTTTTCGGGACACCTGTTATTTGAAATCTCTCGTTGCACCTTTAAAGTTCACTAACATTAACCCCTGGGCACTCCTGCCTATCTATCGGCAACTAAGCACTATTTTGATTGGTCACTTGGAAGGTCAGAGATACTGTATAAATGGTGGTATGGCTTACACAGAGATATAGAAGCACTATTTTGATTGGTTACTCAGAGGGCACATGTGGTCCAGTGGAAAAGCACCCGACTCGCACGCCAAAGGTTGTGAGTTCGAGCCCCGCT